>VTPC01002186.1:88822-103499 GCA_011009095.1 Ignelater luminosus
AATAATATTCAATTTACTATCGGGTTATTAAAAGTGCTGCCATCTGTTGCTCATAAAATCAATTAAAATCTTTAAAACTTAATTATCGGCATAAATTAGACAAAAGCAAACTTTAAAAACTAAATTTGGAAATTTAAGTGTTTATCGGTGTCTAGAATCTGAATTTAAGTATTAGAACAGAAACCCAAAAAAAATTTTTTTTGTTGACTTGTGTAATTATCGTATCTAGACTTTGTATCTAGATAATACCCATCACTGTATCTAGTAAGTCGTGAACATTTTTGAAAAAACAAAAACATCAGTAAATTGATCTCCAAAACAAGCAACTTTTTTCCAATTTAACCGACTTCGTATCTCTTACCGTTTCAGAGATCCCAATGGTGAGCCTCGAATTTGGGACGCACTGTATAACATGATTTAGAGCAAATTTATAACTTCCCGTAAATCTGAAACCGTCACTTATGAGTTATGACTATTGTATGAATAATAAGAAATTTTTCGCGTCATACTTGGAAGTTAGTGTATGGTATCAACAAGTATGCCCTCCACAACTTGATTAAGCGCGGCAAAAAAATTTCTCGCAAAAATAGATATTTTGCTGTTGATAGTGTTACTTTTTAAGAATAAAAAATTGAAGATAATTATGTATCCTAACCTCAACAACTGCACATACTTAGTACACCTAGCATACACTATTAACTATCAAACTATGTTCGTGTGATTTCTTCTTGTGACACTTTTGTCTTTCATACATTCTTACAAAAACGTAAAAGCTATACATACCCACATGCTTTTACGCTTTAAATAGAGTAAATAACAGTACTAACTTGGGAATATATAAAGCAGCCGTGAAATAATTGGGTTTTTTAATTTGTAACTGCAGATCTATGAACAACATCGAAACAATCTTCATTCTTTACAAAACGCTTAGTAGCGCTTCTTCTCTTCTTCGCCACTTTAATGTTGAATTCTTATCGACAAGAAGGCAACAACTCATTTCGTTATTATACAGGGTCGCTAAAAAGTATGGAAACACGCTGCCCCTGCCAAAATGGTAAAAGATAGCAAATGAAATTTGGAGAGCTTAACGTAGGTATTTTTTCCATGTTTTGCAAAGGGAATTAAAAACAAATCTTCAATTATTTTTTCGTAAGGCTCCTATATTGAATCTTTTTAAATGGATCACCTTGTATATGACCCCATATTTCTGTAGGGATTTCTAAGGCGAATTCAATAATATAAGGGTTGCTATACTTATCTTGAAAGGTTTTGGAGATAATCACTATTCTTCAACGACGGATTCGTAATGCAAGCAGTTCCACCCGATTATTTGCAAAATTCCTTACGAACATTTCAATAGAGATTGTTTCATTGCCAAGAAGTTAACGGAGCGCATTTTAAACACTTCTTATAAAATTATATTGGGTTTTTGTTAATATCAATTCGTCACTATTTGTTCTTATTCCACCATAAATTTAGTTTGCTCTAGCATCGATCTATTATTTTAAATAAGTAGGTTAAGCGCAAAATTCTTACGGTTTTCTTTTACTTTAATTACTTATAAAATAATCGCACATCGTTTTTTAGTTCCATTGCCTTTGCTGTTTCACGGGTAACTCGATTTTGATAAAAATTAATAGTGAGCTCCTTGACAAAAGAATAGCGATTATCTTCAAAACCTTTCAAGATAAGTATAGCAACCCTTATATTGTTGAATTCACCTTTAAAATCCCTATCGAGATATGGGGTCATATACAGGGTATTCCATTTCAACAAATTCAATATGGCGGCCGTACAAAAAAACAATTGAAGATTTGTTTTTAATTCCCTTCGCAAAACATGGTACAAAATACCTAGTTTAAGCTCTCCAAATTCATTGGTCTATTTCTTACCGTTTCTGCGGGGGTAGCGTGTTTCCATACTTTTTAGCGACCCTGTATAAGTTGTTTCATTATAGCATCGACATACCCGACTTATTGACTAAAGTTAACTTTTATATACGAGATCTACTTACACATAATCAGAAAACGAGTAGTTTTACCTATGTGTGTTCACGAACAAATGTGATTTTGGGTTCACCCATTTTATTTCGATAAGAACTTACAACGACTTAAACAATGAGTCTGACTTATCTTTTCATATTTAGTATCAAAAACATTCAGGCGCTTAATTGAGAGGAAATTCTGTCAGCGCATACTATTTCTCGACAGAACTCAATTTCCTAATTGACTGTGCTGCTTCAGCTGCCACAAATATTGTGCACACATTGCATTGTCTTTTTGATTGGAGATTGAACAAAATTCAAAGTTAAAAGAATTTGATTTATTATTTGAATTTTACTCCGTTTGATTGATTAATCGTGTGATCGACTTTGGATGATTGATTAGCTATGGTTTGTGCAACGAGACCTAAAAAAAATTTCTGTGACATTGTTTATGCAAAAACCTGTACATATGAATAAGTGTGGTGGTTTTTGCTCCAGAGATGCATAGTCTCTGAGATATACAGGGTGTCTAAAAACTCATTTTAGCCGCCATCGCCAGGAGTATCTCCTAATAGAATCATAAGTAGAAAATAAAGAGAAAAAATGCCGAAATCTCTAGCCATAAATCTTGAATACAAAAGGCTAATTTCTGACATAAATCTTCTTGCATATTTTGAAGTACGCTAGATGTTGTTTAACCATGAAAATTTAGTCATTCTTTGACTCTTAATTTTCCACTGATTTCGAAATACCCTTACAAGGTTTCAAGGTTAGTTTTTCTAATATTTCGGAAAAGAGTATTATTTAGAAAATAATTTCACCAAAATCAGCGTTGGGTAGTTGAAAAAGTTCCCCTGTAGAGATGATTTGAGAACTAAAATAAATAGTCATGTAACATATAGTGCGATCTAACCTTTATCAACTGATACCAATCTTTTTCATTATAAATTTTTAAGATTTTGCCATTCGGCTCTACAATCTACCACAGCATTACTACATGTGATGTGTTGTCTAACTATAGTCTAGGCTTCACAAACTTGCTTATGCAATATTAGATTCGATAACATTCTCGAAGCTTGTTTGTAGGTTATTTAGAAAGTTCCACAATATTTTCCGGCGCTGTGTTCCATATATAAAAACGCAAGCGAAGCAGGCAGTAGTGAATAGAGGATATAACAGTACGAAGAGACGATTAGCCAAATACATTACATATTGATCCTATAATACCTACTTAGTTTTATAAATAATAATAAATAAATAAACCTTACAATAATTTTTCTTGTTGTTTTCAACAGTTTAATTATGACATTGTAGTCGTCATCCTGCTTATGAACTAGAGCTGCATCTCTAAATAAGTTTATCGATTTAACTATAGCGCAAGCATCCTATCATCAGTATTTCCTGAGGAAAAACATTGATGCCAAAATCGTTTTCAGATATATCTAAAAGCTTTAAATTTCACAAATAGATAAATATCAGAAGTATTCATCAAATCATTCAAATAATCAGTAAAAGATTCGATTAACTCAAGATAGCCATGTTGGGCGCCAAAAAGGATTTTTGCTGCGAGTAGTACAAATAAAACTTGTATAGCGAGTGATGGTATGTAATGTGCGAATAAGGAGTGATGTTCCCAAAACTCAAGTTCTATTGCATAGCATTAAAATGGATTCTAGTAAACCGAATACCAAACTAAAAACATTTCAGTATCAGTTGGCAATTCTAGAACGGAAAAAAGCCGTGACATACCAAATTCTTGCTATTGAGCTTCATTTTCTCTGCAAAGTTAATGAGTTTTTTCAAACTTTTTCACTCGGGAAGAAAATAAATTATTAATTTCAAGGGTTTCAAAAGTATGGAAGTATTACGACTGTGATATGTTCTACTTTGAATCCACAAAATTCATTGAGTTATTTAGTTATTACATTAATTAACAATTAAAACAGTGAAACAGTTTAAAATGTTGAAATTAAATTATTATATAATTAATTGCCTTTATGTAAATAAATATTTAACGAGTTTTTCAATTGACAACTACGTAAACAAACGTTTTTATAGCAATTTATAAACAATTCAGAATTTCAAGTTTAAATGGACGAGCGTTGATAATTTTAATTTAAAATACTTGCAAAATCAAACAAAAACAGGTTTCAATTTTTATTGTGAATTTTGCTATGTAATTTAATGCTTTGTGCGGCTTCCTTCTGAACATTTTTTATTATTGAGCTTTGTACTTCCCGCTAAATAATAAGATTAGTAATTGCCGAGTGACACAAATATTTTGTCAATAAAAAAACTATTAATTTTTCTTATAATCCAGCGTTAAATTGGCTTAATGATCAATTAAGGTTTATGATTTTAGATTAGCTTACCGATCAAAAATACTGCAGTTTATGAGAGATCTAAAAATAGGGCGGGATTCATCAAATTCAAAAACAAAGGAAACTCACTGATGTAAAACAGTATACCAATTACGTCAATACGATGTCTGGAAAAATCTACTATACAGGATGTTTCACGATTACAGTCTCGGGGATTTACTACTTTATTATTGATAATATAAAAATGTTTTAATATTTTTTCTCTTCTTCCATTGCCGACTTCTTTATATAATACTAGCTGCCCGCCCCGGCTTCGCACGGGTGGAGTACCTAATGAAAAAAATAAGACAATTTTCCATTTCGAAATTAAATTACGATTAAAATAAAAGAAAAATCTTAAGAATTTATATACTTTATTGTAAAACTTTGTAATAAACCACATTTTTAGTTTTTCCATTTGGACAGTACAAAAAGAGCGCCGATGGTTTGCCGACTCTCGAATGAGTATTACGCCATAACAAAAAAAAAAGAAAGAGACATTAGCTAATTAAAGTGTATCCGAATGTTGAAGTGTTGCAAGTTTCATAATTTGAATTACCTACACATTTTATGTTTTATTCAAATTCTTCTTTGATTTGGTACTTTAGAAGAATGTATTCGGAAAAATATGTAATGTACGACTTGTTTTGTGACTAAAGATCACAATAAATAAACACGTAGTATGATTTTTGTATTATTCAAAAGGAGTTTTTGACCATTACATTTTTCAAATTACCTCAAAGTTAGGGAAAACTTCCTTACATACACTTCGACATTGTATACTTCGGGAACCACTCGAAATGACGTATAAGAGAAAAAATGTTTTTTTACGTCTTTCCGTACATTTTTTTGGAAATTTTCTTTTATACAAACCTTCTCCTGATAATAACAAACACAACAAAAAAAGAATTATCCAATTTGGTTCAGTCGTTGTGAAGTGATACGCCTTCATATATTTTTGCGATTCATTTTTATTTATATAGATAGATAGAAGATTTTATTATCGTGTTGTAAGACACTCTGTATAAGCGGTATATAAGTTTTATCTTTTGACACATAACCTTTAAGATTAAATAAACAATACGTGATCATAACAAAATTGAATATCAAGAAAAATCAAAAATTTAATAAATCGAATACTTCTTGGCATTAAAAAAAGGATGGAAAATTGGAAAATGCGCCATTTGATAAGCGAAGGAAAGTTATAAAAGTTTGCTATTTAAAAGCTTTTTGATATCTTTTACAGCTTCGCAGTTAAAAGTTTATAAAGACAGTTTTTTACCACTTAACCTCAAGTCTAACAGATAAAACACGATTGAACATTTTTTTTGTCAGTTCGAGAACTATTCGCAACACAATGCAATTTTTAGCCTATACAGGGTGTTAGTAAACAATAGTACTCCGTGAAACAGGTGATAGGAAAAGTCATTTGAAATAGAAAATTCTAGTAAAAATTGTTTCTATCTTGCTCCGTTTTCGAGAAAATGTGAAAAACAGCTAACACTATCTGGCAACGGTGTGGCACTAAAACCTTGATTATAGCCTTTTGCAAATTTATTTTAGACACTCTCTAATAAATCACTAGAAAGTTGAATTCAATTTCCTAAGAAGTTTTACCTGGGATGGATCCTTTGTCATAAAACCGTAAATAATCTTCTGTTTGTTGTACCTACTTAAAAGGAGTGTAGGTTGTTACTTCTTTAAGCAATAGAACGGTATTGTACAAATCGTTTAAAACTAGACTCTTGTAATGTAAATTTACGTAAAATGTAGTTTTTGTTTAATGCTGGTTTTTAGGAAATAATTGAAAAAAGTAAATTAAAAAAGTTACTTGTAGCTAGTTTGATGTTAGGCTTTGCTGGAAACCATCATTCAACAAAATTTTACAGAATTAATAATACAGTATAAATTGAAATACTTAGACAAAAAGGGGATTATTGTGATTACCGAAATATGTCTATTGGAAAACAATACAAGCTTAATTATTGTTTGGATTGCTTATGATTTTATTTTGTGCTAATATCAAAAGTCTGAATAATTCTTTGACTTTAAGGAGTACCTGTTTTTTTAGAAAAAGGGGATTTGTTAAAAAATATCTACACTCATCTTCGCATGTCAAGGTATTCCTTGATTAAAAATTATCTAAATTATTAGCATTGCAAAAAGATGTTAGAAAAGTAATAGTTAGGGTGTAATAAGCGTCCATTGCGCACTAAAAGAAACTAAACCTGAAATGATTGCAATCACATGGCTGGTTGCAAAAGCTTGTTTGTTGCTCTAAATTCAGATGTTTTGAATTTTAGCGTATTTCCTGTATAAATAATTTGTCTTTTTTCCGGTTTAAACTAGTACCGTTGTACGTAAACTTCCTAGGGGGTGCACTTAAAGCTTAAAAGCAGAACAAAGATGGGTTTACTTCTTTGACCAAGATAAAAGAAGATAGATGACGGTAAAAGGAACAAACCATCCGCAATTTACTGGAATGTCTGGCTTGACTAGGGTTAAAAAAAGAGAAAGTGTGAAAGGGAAATTTCCTTTTCAACTAATGCAGAGTTGCCAATTCTCTTAGTAATTTCATTCATGCATTTTTCGTAATGCATTTTGTTCTTTTGTGGCTAAACTAATAAATTTACAAAAAAATTTTACAATACTTTTTTATTAGGCCGGATGAGACCAATCTTCTGAACAAATCTTAAAGTGGAATCTACATTAGTTATTGAATAATAACGTATGAAAGTCTGGAACTTTATTAATCATTTCTGGGAAAACCGTTGAGATTCGACCATGGTCGTATAAGACTTTTCTGTTTGTATTGATGTCCCCTACCACCAGTTTCCCGGACTACTATTAGTTCACTAACACCCTGTATATATGGATAAAGTCTGTCTAAAAAATCTAAAATGGGTAAGACAACAAATGGACGTATCGCGGTATAATATAATATGTCATATGAGAAATTTTAGGTCACAAGAGATACAATACCTGAAAGAATGCAGACAACAGAAATGAGGTTTTGGAAAACAATAGAATTAGGGTATGAAGGGTTAGGATTATGTATGCTACGTAGATTTTCACAAAATGTGTTATAATTAACTGGCAAATTTAAATTAATATGAAACATCTAGGGCTTTATGATGACCATACCAAAAATAGAATTAGGCAGACATTGAAACAATCGATACACTGGTAGAGATGTCTAACGGTGTGTATACGCCACAATCTTCAAAATTTGTTTAAGGATTTACTGTTTCCACCCTCTATTTTATCAACTCGGCGAACATTTAATAATGTTCTCTTGTAACTTGCTTTCTATATTTCTCCAAGAATATATATATATATATATATGTATATATGGTAGGTAATATCAGATTATCAAATATTCTGGAATTTCCGCGGGAAAGAAAAAAACCTTCAAAACATTTATGGAATTTCAGAAATTTCATTACTATTCTCAAACAGACAGGTTCGATTATCCGTTTACCAAGCAATTAAATTTCTTCCCCTCTTGAATGTGTCTGCTATTCTGTTATCAAACGTTACGCAAATAGTACACGCATTTTCAACATTTCCGCGTAAAAGCAACGACCATAAAAGATACGTGACATGACAGTCGCAATGTTCGTTCACATTCGTGGGGGTAAAATTTATGCATTATGTTCGAAGGCGACCCGCAACATCGGATTCAAGTTCTTAGCGACATTTCTCGCGGGAACAACAAAAAGTGGATCGTTTTGCAAGTTTTTATGATCGGACCGCAACTTACGAATTTCTTTTACTGGTATTGTTGAATGTTTCGTGTTAAGTTTTTAAGTGAAACTTATATCGAACGTGTTAGAAAATCTAAAAAGTAAAGATATATTTCTAAAAGTTACGTAGACGTATTGTATATTTAAAAGAAAAAAAGAATAAAATATCAAATATTATTAGAGAATTTCCATCGCTTTTATTCTTCGAACGTAAGTCATAAATGTATTACGATACAAGATTCAAGAAAACTTTTTCTCGTTTTACTACCATCAATCAATATAAAAGACCTATAAAAATATATTCTAATAATGCGTAAGCGGCTTTTGCTGAATTTTTTTAGAAATATTTCGTGCCGCAAACATTACACAAAATGAAATGAGCGTCTTATTAAAATTTAAAACACCACACGCATGACCTACAAGGGTTGTTCAATGCTATTGTGATATAATATGATTGTATTCATCTATTAAATTTATTTTTTTTTAATTTGTACTATTCCTAATTACTCTGTTTTTTTCTTCTTAATTAATCGTTTTATTCTACTGAATATTTGTTATAATAAGGAATGGTTCGTTGAAAATTTGGCAGGATAATTTTCTTGGTCTAGTAGCCTTGTTTGCAGTTCGATTGTAAAACAATTTTGTCACTTGTTAACTGTCATTGCAATGTTAATTTAGCAATTAACCACTTCAAAATAATTTAATTAAGTTTAAGATGAATAAAAAAGAGCGAAGGCTTTTAATTTTGAACAAATATTTAGAAAATTGCAATATTTCTCAAGTCCGGCTCGCAAAAAGTTTAAAAATCCCACGTTCGACGGTACAAAATGTAATAAGTAATTACAAAAACCGTTTGTCAGTAGAAAGAAAAATTGGTTCAGGTGGAAACAGGAAAGCTGATACAAGAAGAGAGAAAAATATAATTAAGCAATTTCAGAAAAACTCAACCATATCAGAAAAGACTGTTGCTGTGCTAGCTGGTACATCAAAAAGCACAGTTCATCGAATTAAAATGAAAAATGGTCTAGTCACACAAAGTACAAAAAGTTCCAAACAGGGATCCTACTAAGCAAAAAGTTGCCAAAACTTGAGCCAGAAAATTATATGACAATTTTCTAACAAAATTTGATTGCTGCGTCATGGATGACAAAACCTGCAGATTTCAGTTAGATCCCAGGGCAAGAGTATTACGTTGCTGATCAAAGAGGAAATGTAGATTCTAAATATAAACCTGATTTGGCAGGCTATTTGCAGCTGCGGCTTGAAAAGTGAAGAATTTATAACGACTGGTTCAATTAACACCGAAATGTATGTGCAAGAATGCCTAAAAAAGAGACTAAAACCCTTTTTAGATCGTCATAGAGTTTCTGCTTTCTTTTGGCCGGACTTAGCTTCGTGCCACTACAGTTGTGGTGCAAAAGAATTTTACGAAGAAAACAACATTCAAATTGTTCCTAAATTGCTCTGAGTTGCGTCCTATAGACAGGTATTGGGCGCAAACCAAAAGAAAACTGAGAAATACAAAATTTAACGTTTCAGACATGCGACAATTTAGAATACGAGTAAAATAGAGACAGACATCTAGAAGTATGAATGAGGATGTTGTACAAAAGCTTACGTTGGGAATCAAGAAAAAAAATCGGTTATTTTATAGTTCTTAAAATTTTTCTTAAATAATTTGGCATTATTTTGTAGGTTAGAAAGTGTATTAAAAGAATAAAGAATAAAAGTTTAATTCATTTACGGTTTTTTCTCAGTTTTTTGTAACAATTTAATCTGCTAGATTTTAAACGGACCATTCCTTATCTAAGATAAGATTCAATTCAATTCATCTAAAAATCATAAAATCTGGAAACACGACAGAATCAATCTCTAAAATGCCTTGACTGGTTTTGATCAAGTTCTGTATAGATAGGTTTTGTAAGTTTGGAGATGTTGCCAGGTTTCTAATATGTAATTATTATTAACTTTTTAATTTCAAAAAGGGACATACGAGGGGGTGCACAAAAATAAACGGAATAGCGCTGCAGTGGACGGAACTTCCACAGTAAATATTTCCCCCGCTAGGCGAGCATTGAGCAACTCATTCCGAGTTCAGGCATCGCCTGAGAAGGTTGTGTCTGGTCACAGTCAATTTTTTGTTAAAAGCAGTTTCCTTTGCTCCTCGTTTTTTGGTCATGGTGCATTTAAGTGAACAGCGAGCGGCTGTGAAATTTTGCTTCCTGCTCGGAAAAAACGCAGGAGAAACTGTGGTGATGTTGAAAATAGCTTACAAAAAAAGCGGTATGGGAAAAACTCAAGCGTACCAGTAGTTTTCTCGTTTTAAAGAAAGTGAAATGTAGATTCATGACCAACCTCGTTCTGGACGTCCGTCAACTTCCCGTTTCCCGTTAATTCGTTTCCCCAGGTCAGATTGTTAATCAGGTTTTCTATTTGGAGCTTCTGAGAAGATTGCGGAAGTGTGCGACAAAAAAGATCCGATTTGTGACAGGTGCACCTGCTCGTACAGCCATCTCGGTACGCCAGTCCTTAGAAAAAAAAACGGGATAACTCCCTTGCCCCACGCCCCTTACTCACTTGGCCATGCTCCGTACAAGTTCTTTTTGTTTTCGCGAATGAAGACGGGCATGAAAAGACAGCGTTTTGACGACATGAAAGCGGTGAAGGAAGGATCTGTTGGCCATTACAACAGAGAAGTTTGAAAAATGTTTCCAAAAATAGAATCATAGATTGGAAATGCATTAAGTGTAATGGAGAGTACTTTGAATGGTCATCAATAAAATATTAATAATTATAAATAATTTTCGGACATGAGGTAATTTGGGTATAGTTCCAATATAAAATTTAACTCAAAATCGTTTCTTTTTTAGGCCATGCCACACAAATATATTAGAAAGACAGTCTCTACATATGATTCAAATGATTTGTAAAGCGCCCTAGAGGAAGTAAACAATGGTTCAACATTGTATGCTGTAGCGAAAAAACAAAATTCCGTACCAAATGTTATGGCGGTGGTGGTTTTGCCCGCCACCCCATGAACAAACTAGTAGACACACAGTTTAACCCAAGAAGAGGAAAAGTATATTGTTGAAGCCTTAGTTTTTACTTCAGATTTAATGCAGACTTGATAGTTGTATTAAATCAGTGAATAGGAAGATCCCTTCAAAGATAACACTTCCGGCTATGACTTTCTAACGTTATTTGAAGCTAGGTGGAAGGAACAACTTATTAGGCGAAAGCCTGAGATTTTAACCAAGGCAAGGGCTGAGGGCCTATCTCAATTTGTTGTTGATGAGTTCGTTAAAATTTACCAGAATGTGTTAGAAGAGAACAATTTGAATCGACATCCCAAAAGAATTTTTAATCTTGATGACACTGGACTCGGAACAGATTCCACAAAAGGAAAGATTTTTGCGCCAAAAAGTACTCAGAACAACGTACTCAATTACAGTACAATGTTCTTTTTGTTGCTAGATATGATAGGTAACGCTTTCCACCTTGTGTAATGTTTAAAAGAAGTGGAGAATTATAAAGTACATAGACACAAGGTTATTGAATTCGCCTTTAAAATCCCTATCGAGATATGGGGTCATATACAGGGTGATCCATTTAAAGAAATTCAAGATGGCGGCCGCACGAAAAAACAATTGAAGATTTGATTTTTATTTCCTTCGCAAAACACGGCAAACAATGCATACCTTAAGATTCCCAAATTTCATTTGTCTATCTCTTACCGTTTTTGCAGGAGCAGCGTGTTTCCATACTTTTTAATAGGGAAACCCCTGACAAAAGAATAGCGATTATCTCCAGAACCTTTCAAGATAAGTATAGCAACCCTTATATCATTGAACTTGTCTTGAAAATCCCTATTCAAATATGGGATTATATACAGGGTGTTCCATTTAAAAAAATTCAATATGGCGGCCGTACGAAAAAAAATTGAAGATTTGGTTTTAATTATCTTCGCAATACCTGGCAAAAAATGCCTACTTTAAGCTCTCCAAATTTCATTTGTCTATCTTTTACCGTTTTTGCGGGGGTAGCGTGTTTCCATACTTTTTAGCGACCCTGTATGTTATACAGGGTGTAACCGGATGATAACCTCGTTATTTATAAAAATTTTATTGGAGAAAGTTTACGTAATGATTATCTACACTTTCTAAAATTATTCTTGACTGTATAGGGCAGCGTATAGTGATTATAGAAGTAAAACAACTCTTTAAAAAGCGAGAAATTAGCTCGTAAACAAACCAGCAGGTTGGAGGGTGGTTCGCGTTTCTATAATAGATGTCAGAACGGTCGGACGCCGAACGAGGTTAGATCAATGCCGTACACGTGGAAGTAAACTAGACCTATACCTGAGTTACTTTTATTTGCTACAATTATGAGTTGTAAAAGCATTTGTGTCTTGAAGGAATGTCAGGCGAATAATGTAACATTCGATGTGCATTTTTTTAAATTTCCCAACGTAAACAAAGGTAAGGAATAAAAGTTTTGTTACTTCCCATTAACTACGATAATGTTATAATAAAATAAATATTTTAGATGTGTCTTTGAAAAACAAGATAAATAATATTAATGTAATTGTTGATAAAAAACAATAATTGTACGTAATACATGTAAATAAGAAAGACAAAATAATTTTTTTATAAATTACTAAGTAATACGTAAATATGAAAACACAACCAATTTATTTAAATGCAACCATTAAAGATAGATCTTTGAGTACAAGAATGTATCTAAAATGTATTGCGATAAATTTGATTTCTTTGAATATTTGTGCATGATTTACATCCTCTTCTTTAATTTAATACAATGCCATTATAAACTTGGTAAAATGAAATTTAATAACAGAATGGTAGCCTTTCTAGTAATTCATAATGTCCATAAATAAATCTACACACGCTACGGACACTAGCGAAGCGACATCTGTTCGAAATATCGGTATTACCCACCAACTATCGGTCGGCGTTTGAAAAGAACAGAGGATTTTTGAAGAGTTGGTCTACTTCTATAATCACTATACACTGGTATAGGATGTTACACAAAAACATAGGCAACTTAAATCTTTTAAATTGAGGATACCCCACAATATTAACCAATCAAATTCTCTAACTTGTAATTAAGTTTTCCAGCCTAGTTCTAAGAAGAGTTACGTACCCAGCAACTTGGCAAAGACAAACAAGTTACACTAAACTTCCCAAAATATGGCAAAGCGAAAAACTTTTAATTTGTGTCTTTCATCAAAATCTCCTCCGATCCTTGAAGGAGTGAACTCGGTATCGTAAATCACAATCAAGATATTGTCATACAAAAGATATAGTGGAAATTGACACCAATTCTGCAAATGCAATCGAGAGATACCAAATGGCAAAGTCTGATTAAACACATGAGAGTAAACTAGAGAAAGGAAGGCTCAATCTTAATATAGAGTAATCCATAATATTTGTGTCCTCGGTTGGCCACAAAAGAAAAAGAAAGACAATTTAGCATATCCCATACACACCTACAAATGTTTTGCCCTTCTCCTTCATGACCCACCAAGGTTTATATTTCAACTATAATTTTATATCGAACATTCGATCTTTTCAATCGCAATCACTATTCTCAGCGAAGAATTAATAGTATTAATACACTATTTTTGAGACCGCTACCACGCTCTTTATAAAATATGACTTTTATTATCAATAAATTCCTCGAATTTAGGGTTACAAACAGATTCTAAATCATGAATTTTTTGAAAATTCTAAGTTCATTGAAATTTCTGATTTTTGTTTTTGGGCAAATTCCCTGATTTTTCCCCATCTTTTTACTGAATCAAGAGATTCCTCGACTTTTTCACATTGTTGGGTACCCTGCAAATTAAACATTCGGCATATTTTGATATTTCCCTTTTTCTCACTTGTTGCTGATTACAACAATATAACATTATGGAGATCTAAATCTTGGTTTCGGCGTTATTCGGTTATTTTACTTTAATCATTATTCTTTAAAAATCATTATTAAAACTTCATTTTTTTATTATACGAGGTGATCCAAAATCTCAAAACAGCCGATAGGCTTCACAACTCTGAAAAAGTAAAGTTGAGTCTTCAATATTTCAAAACGAGCCTTCTCCATAAAAGGCGATTGTAAAACGCAAATTAATGGAGTAGATATTCAGTTTTAACAGCATGTTTGGCAGCAATAAAATATTTCTTATTGATAAGATCGTTCCATGGTGTTATACTGCTTTAATTAGCAATGGATATGAAACAAAAAGATATCGAGGTATATAGGGTATCCCATTAAAAAATAAGCTACATATGCCCTTGTATAAACAAGATAATATTGTGAAAGTGCAGATGATCATTTGGTACAATTTTTCATGGTAACATCTTCTGAAATTTCTGCGTACAAAGACACTATCCTCTGTAATACAGAGCTTTCGAGATGCAAAGCACCGAAAGTTCTATTAATAATCTTATTTTGCACATATAAAAAACTACCACACAGATATATCCATTTGAACATGAAACTCTAAATAAGACTTGGACACCCTGTATCACGGAAACGACGCCTTATTGAAAGAAAGCTGGCTTATTTTT
>VTPC01002190.1:0-27478 GCA_011009095.1 Ignelater luminosus
GTCAATCTAGCGTATTTAACTGTTTCATGGTTTTCTCTTTAAAATGAGATATCAAGATAAAACACATAGTATCTGGAAAGTACTAGAATAATATTTAAGGGTAAATTCTTGAGATCAGAAAAGATCTTTAATTTAGAAACTATTGATTCGATTTAGTTGAAACTGGTATATCTAAGTTTATGATATAATATTTATAGAAAGTTATTTCTAATTGTTTCTTGAAACCTAATTATTTATTTAATTTATTGCGTACATTCTACTTATATAAGATTGTAAATGTTTCAGACAAGGGCAGCTATGTAGTAGGTGCCTACGTACAATAGATTCACCTCGTACTGGAGACAATATGTCTTGCTTAGGTGATGAACCAGAAGATGACGATGCAAGTATGTTAGAAGCTTTAATGAACCACTCCCAGCATCGTTCTTCATTCTCTATGGACATTCAGGTGAGACACATTAATATAATTTTCAAGTCTTACACAATGTCTTTTTACAAACAAAACAGATGAGAGGAAATTTTAAACGAAAGGTTTCAAAAATGCTTTCCCACACCGACTCTTTAGCAAAGCTAGATAACAGCTTGTTTAGTTTTTTAAAATTGAAAAAGAAATCTGTAAATTTTCATCATTGTGTAGGATTTTTTATGCATGTAATTATAGCCATTTAGTGCACGATTAGAATTTTTTTTGCTCAGCAAAAGTATCACCTCTAGTTGTTATTAGTTGCATGAGTACAATTTGAAATTACCTTTAGTAGTAAAAAATTAGAATTTTGCTAAGAATTTTTTTTTTGTTAATGGCAAAGTGCACGTTTTAGCTGCTGTGTTTATTTCTCAGGATAAATCTGAGCTTCAAGATATCCTCCGTAGAGAGATGTCTGTGCTATGGATGTGGCCTGGTCCCACTTTAGTATCAATATTAATAGATTTTCTCCTGTATATTAAAGACCGATATGTTTTACCTTTCCTATGTAAACCCTGGAGGTATCCTTTAATCCTTTTACATTGTATACTCAGACACGATAAGATACACCAGCTTTGAGGTATGTTTAGCGAGGAAAGAAAATTATTAACGCAACTAGCTAGCTGCCATCATTTTTCATCTTTTTTTTATTAATGCCTTTTATACATACATAACAACATGCTAATGATTTTACTATACATATAAATAAACCATTTATTCAACATGTAAAGTATTTTTGATAATTAATATAATGCTTATACTTTTGTTTCATTTCACTGTATTTTACTAAAACATTCTTGTTGTTTTTCACTAAGCACATATAGATAATTTTTAAAACATCCTGTATTAAAGAATTATTTGTTTCAGATATAACATCAATGTTTAGAAATTCTGAAATCAAATTAGTAATGAAATAGAATTATTTACATTCTTTATGATTATATAAATAAACGGTGTGAAATGTTGGATAACATTTATTGCTGTAATACAATTTATTATGGAAAATGCTTAAAGATCTTTTTAGATATTTCAAGCTTTAGCAGAAGTTCTTCTAATAACGTGAAAATGACAGGGTGTGTCAACTTCATAAAAGAAGTTAATTGTGACAACACCTTAAAAAAAAGTTCCTAATGCATCTTTGTCAGTCTTTATTTCGTTTCTCATATGAGAATATATACGTTTTAAATGATGCATCTACAAATTGTTTGTACTTTTGCTTTGTTTTAGTATGACAGGTAAATGATTTCTAAAAAACAAAATTGTATCGGTTATGGTAACTCCCACTTTTATGGTTTTATGATCAAATTTTTTTCATCATTTAAATAATCTTCAAATTGCCCTTGAAAGCTAAAAAAGACTTAAAGAAAAATTAGAAAATAACTGAAATGAATTAATGTCATAGTTACTGGGTGTTGGTAAATTTTATTATTCGGTTTAGGGACCCTAAGAATTTATTAATTTTCAAATCAATACTTTTAAAACATATATGTATCAAAACCCCATCACTTCAAAAAAATCCATACAAATATTATGTAACTGAGTTTGATAAGTTTCAATTTCCCCCTTTCCCCTGTAAGAACTTATCAACCCAGTTACAAGACTAGCATGATTATTACGTGGAAATTAAGTGGTTAATCGACAACGACGTCAGATCACCAAATAATCACGTCACAACGACGTTCTACAATGGCCCTATATTGACATTTTTACTATGACGTGTGTATAACGTCGAATTCTAGTCATAGATGAATAACTAAAAACTACTATTTTTAACTCCTATAATATTGTTCATACCTTGCAGATGTATTTCAAATGATAAATTCAAGTTTTCGATTTACGCTCCCATTACTCGGTTTTGGTTCGTTTGCGAATCGGCGAAAAACAAGCACGTAATACAGGTTATACAGAACCTCACTTTCTTGATGACTTTTTATTTGTTATTTAAACTTAAGATAAGTTGATATTTTAACATCAAACTAGAAGTACATGTCATTATTGTACCTCAATATTATTTTATTTTGTGTAGAATTCGCCATGTCTTTTGTTGGAATCGAATTTTTTACAAAAGTCCCCTTGTAGCCCCAGTAGCGGTATAAATTTTAGAATAAGTTTTTCAGTTTAATGTTTCTAAAATCGATCAGGAAATGTATGTTTCTTTAAGTGTAATTATTATCTGTGCATTACAACACATTGTTTTATTTTAAAATGTCTTTAAGAATAATTTTTAAAATATTTAGTAAAAGTATTCCAATAATTTAACGTCTTTTTAACGACTATACAGGGTGTTCCCAGATCGACTTAACAATAGGTGTGAAAGACAAAAAAATTTCGAGTTGAGATTTGAGCCTGTGGGGATCAGCCCTGCTTGATTATAAACTAAAACTTGCGCCGTATTTGTATTTTTAAAAAATCAAGTAGGCTTTGACAGGTATCAAAAACTTATTTTCGGTGTAGGTAAAGTACCTTTTCCATGAGACATATGGAAAAATTTTATAAGCAAAAGTTGTTTGGAATGCAAATTTATGCCCATATACTAAATTTGAAAACAATCGGCTTAGTGATGTCATCTAAATTAGACTATACATATCAAATAATTACCCAAAAACTTCAAATATCCTTTCTCCCTTCTAGACAACAATCTTAAGATATTCTTAAACTGCTTTTAGCTAAGGTGATGGATCGGGTTTTGGCAGCCAGAATTAATTTATCATATGAAGATCTAGACTGTTTAATTTATTTTTTAAATATCATCGAAATTCTGCAGATATAATATTTCAACCTTAATATGGTAACGCAAATAAACTAATAATTGTATAGTTAGATATTTACTAGAAGCTATGTGAAAAAGGAATGAAAATTAAGGCTGATTGATATTATACTTTTTCCAACCTAATCTTCAATCAAGTTTTAGCTGTTTATCATGAAGGTTTCAAGGTTTTCAATCCCCATATGGGGTACGAACGTCCAGATTTCGACAGAAGATTCTGGCTGACGGACGTTTGTTACTGAACGTAGATTGAGTGTAATTTGTACATAGTAATCCAATGGACGTCCAAAAACGGATGTCTCGTGAATATACAACTTACGTCTAAAAATATTCGGACAAAGTATGGACTAAAATAGGATGTTCAGTGAACGTCTGCTAATGGTCGTCCAATGAACATCCAAAAACAGACGTTTACTAGATGTCCAATTTACGTTCATGGACGTCCGAACTAATTTTGGACAGCATATTGGATGTTTTTAGCACCATCTATAACTGGTGAAGAATTCAGATACTCGGCAATTAGTTTGTGAGGTTTGAGTCTCACATATTTTTTTTATGTGATATCTGAATAGAATTTCAAAGATTCATCACTACTTTAGTTAAGCAACAAGAAAATAACATTTTTAAGTAATTTTTAAAGTGACAAAAATTAGACACCTGGGTGCATCTCAAGCAAGTTTAAAATGATACATACGGTAGCAATGTTAAAAATTTCTGACTTTCACAGTTAGTTACTAGCTTGGTTCATTCAAATAACACAGAATTCAATAATTCCTTTTAAATGATGTTAACGAATATTTTTACTTTGATTGTAATTAAAGGAAATGGTACAAATTTCTATGCTGTTGGTTAGTATTACAGGTGGCACAACTAGTTCAATATTTAAGTGTTAAAACAGAAATTTCAATTACCGTCCTTGCTTTTTGTTTCGATTCATATACATAAAGTAAGACGATGACAATATATTCTAAATACAGGATGTTTTTAAGAACATTTCACATTACAAGAAAGTACAACATTTATTTTAGAAAATCCATGTTATTTTAAAAATTGAAAATAGGATCAAATTTCTTTTTCTCTCGATAGATTCATTTCATACCTCAAAATTCAGACTGATTTTATTTTTAAATTTTTATTTTTATTTGTAATTATAAGTTTTATTATTTTTAATCGTTAAGAAAATACGTTTTGTACTTAATATACAAAGAGTGTATTGTTAAATTAATATTGTTACCTAATAAAAATTAATATTTATTTTTTAATGATTTTTATTTTCTTTTCTTCTTAATATATTTACATAAATTCCTCTCCCATTAATATCGCCCAACAAGATTCTAAGATTATTTTAATTTTAGGATCATACTGGTAAAACTCCACCTCCCATACGACAAGAACCAAATCTATACCGAGACTTAGTCGAAAAATATGAAGCGTTACTGGAAATTCAACGAAGTCAATCATCACGTAATCAAAAATCCATCAACAGCTTGTCCTTACATGAAGAAATGCAGATGTCTGGCAATTTTAATCATTTAAATACCAAAGATACTGATGAGGAAAGCGGACATGGCGATAGTCTGCAACCTGAGAAACAAATTAAAAAGGAACGAAAATCCTTCTCACAAACTCCAACTGATTTTTCAGAAGCCGAAACAAGTTCATCTGGCTTCTCTGATGAAACAAGTAATAAAGCAACTCAAACAGAAGGGCGACCTGGCTCGTTTCTGTGCACCATTGCTGATGGAGAAGATTGTCGATTTAGCATTTATGATGATACAAGTCCTATTGATAGTCGTTTCCGTAATCGGCCTGAATATCGTGAGCTTTTCGGTGAGATTTTCACAGTGTTAAAGAAAGCTGCTGAAAATAAAGATGAAGGTGAAGAACTACCATTATTAGATGACCACACACCAATTAAAAATGTTCCAAAAGTTCCTCCTGTAACTCCATCTGCTGATGAATTCCCAGATTTTCCCGATAACTTAACTGATGATACCCAGAGTGTCTTATCCTCAACTATGTCAGAATTGTCAACAAGTCAAGTAGAGACTTTGACAATAACAGAAAATATAGAAACGAAAGCACCTGAAATTGAAATTACAAAGGAAAATAAAAAAGAAGAACAGGTTTTAACTCCTTATGTGCGTCAACCACTAGAATATCTATCTGTTGGTGTAAATGTACGTAAGCGTTCCTCATCAAGACGCAAAAAACAATTTTCAGATCGATCTGATTCACCTGCTACTCCAATTCTTGGTAGCCCTAAAGTTATATACAGTAGTCGACCTTCATCAGGACGTAAACGCAAAGAAGTTAAAAATCCTACAGTAGATCCAACTACTGGATGGAATGGTAACACTCTACACTTCTATTCACGTAGTGGAGCTTCACCAACGCCAAGTCAAAACAACATTAAGAACTGCAGATATGAAAATTCAATGGATTACCGACCAAGTACAGCCTCTCAAGATTTATTCAAACTCAAGAGGTTAGATTTATCCTATGCAGAAGTTTTAAGAAATGCTGATAGTAAAAAGAGGGAACGAGAGGCTGCTGCTAGATACCGAAGAAAATAATTTTTATTTACGTAATCATAATACTTGCCATCAGTTACTTAAGTTATATTTAATCACATATAATTTCAAAAGTTCAAAATCTTTTTGACTGTTTTACATAAATTTTATATTCTCTTTTCAAATTTTATTCTAAATGTTTTCGTGAAGATGTTTTTATTATTTGCTTTATTAAACTTATGCTGACAAAATTAAGATCAGGGTCCTGCCTTCTTATAGAAGTAAAAGTAAATAGAATTTTGTTCTTTTTGTAAATATTTTGTGCCAAGAAAAATTGAGAGAATGAAATAAAGTATGCGTAATATGGAAATCTCAATTTAAATATTTTTTATGTAATTAGCTCATTAATCATATTCGTCTTTATGTGTTTTTAAGTTATGTTATCCACAATTATTAGTACTATTTTTTTTGTAATCAGAAACCTCTACATCTACATCATTACTTTTTTTTAATCACTATTTCATACCATTTAAAGTAGATACAAAACATTATAATTCATTGTACTATATAAAATCGTGTAATAAATATTCATTATGTAACATCATTGTTTTTTATCCTCATCTCTTCACACTCATTAAAAACTTATAAATGCTCAAAAAAGCACAGAGAGAATATTGACTAATGCAAGGAATATATTGCTGAATATTTGTTCAGATGAGACACTTAAATTGAAATCATTTTAGAACATTACAGGTTATAGAATTTGCTACAAAATAGATTCAATATAACATATTACATTTACAGACTTGATCGCAGCAAAAGTATAAAAAATGTTTCCTAACTTTCTACTGTGTTTAATAAATTATTACAAAATTATAAAAAGAAGTGCAGTATGCACCATAAGTGAGTACACAACTTTATTTAATGAATACAGCAAAACAGATCAAAATAATTTGAGAAAAAATACTTGAAGTAAGCAAAAACACATTAAACAGCACAGTAGAATTTACTTGAAACAATAAATATTTCTAATAAAACAATATAGGAAAATCTTGGGTGTGTTCTTTGCTGTGTCCAAGGTTCTTTGTCAATTCAAAAGGTGACCGATCCAGGATTCCTTCATAATGGTTTTGAATGGTTTGAAACCTATGGTGCAACATCTTCACAAAAGGTAATAACTAAAAATTTCAAACAAAATTAAACTTTAAAGAATTAAAAAAAATGCATTTGAATACCTTCAAAAATTTGATATGCAAGGTGTTCTGTTTAATGTTCTACAATTATTTGGGAACTATTAAAGACTTCAAATTAAAAATTAGGAATCTTTATAATCTGACCTCTAGATTTCAAAACTAAAATCAGATCATTTTTTAGTCATTTACATTTCAAGCATTGAACTAATACAGAAATGGCAAAATTCAATAGAAAACTGGGGTATATATTTCAAAAGTTGGGGTTATGTTTTTCTCCACTTTTAATATAATTATTTAGGTTAGCTGTGATAATTTTCAAATTTTAATTTAAACTTGACATTTAATGTCTTTGATATTTGTGTGAACATTAAAGCAAATTAAATATTCACATGTAGCAACGGAACTGTACAGCAAATTACAGCTTTCATAACTCTCATAGTTTCTTTGAAATGTTTTTTTTTTATTTTTTAAATAAATATTTCCTGCCAGACTATGATGCCACTATAATAATCTCGGCCCCCATCATAGTTTCTGTTTGCTATTTGATAAATCTAAAATAACCTTTCAATAGAGGTTCGGGAGCACATGTCATCAATATATAGCTGCCTGAAGAATAAATAAACTACAAACCAGTTCAGTTTTACACATACATTAAATTCTTGTAATGTTTTTCACTTGAAGTTTTTTATATGCTTAAATACCTTAAAAATATCATATGTCTTACCTAAATTAGATAGATTAAATCATTATTATAGTTATCAAATTACTGTTTACCACAAAATCTACAAGTTAGGTTAGTTGTTTACCCTCCACACCATCACAACTTCTATTATTTGTCTAAGATTTCTATTTCTGGAGAATTTGTAACTTCTGATCCATGTTTGCTAATTAGTCGTTAAATAATACAAGTAGAAATACTTCCAAATTACATGTTTCAATTTTGAAATAATAAAAAAAAACAAAAAAGCTGTTAATTGTTGACACTTGAATCATATTGCAGAAATATATTCGTGCCTCATATGTGCTCTTAAATTTATAATAAATAGCTGCTGATCCAATATCTGATATTCCTTATTCAAGAGTTAAGTACAATACTTGTGTTTAAAGCAGTAATCAGGCTTGTGCTGTCAGCATCTATGATTATGCACTGCTAGTAATCACTTGCTCCTGGGCAACATATATTGACAACTATATCCTACTTTATAATATTTCATCCATCACAATTTGACACCTGCTTTTCTTTACATAAATGTCAATTTCGACACAACAATTTATACCTAACCTCAAATACAAATGGCAGCAGAATATCAAAGTGCTTTTTAAAATGCTGCGTGAAATGCTGATAGTAAATGAATCGCTAATGGTTGTTGCCAAGCATTCAGAAACTTTATGATTCAAGTGCTCACTGCTTCTGAATACAAGCAATAATGTCACTGAATAAAATAGAAAATTAAATTTATCCTTACATTAAAAAGCAAAACAATTATTTTAATTGATATACAAGTTTTGATGAATACACTTTCATACCCAATTTAAAAATCCAAGTTTGGAAGAATTATAGAAGTCCATTACAATTCTACTTCAAAAAACAAAATAAAAAAACAGAATGCAAAATTTAAATGAAAATTGTATATTATTCAAATTCTTTAATAAACCAATTACGCTTTCAAAATTGAAAAATTATGAAATTGTAACATATAAACATAACCTCAAAAGTCACAAGTGTTTGCTATTTTACAGTACAGTTCAATTTTTTTCTATATTTCAGGGGTTTTAACTAAACACGTGCTACTTATTTACATCGAAAAGCGTGTGCTGCTCGTGTTGGTCGAATGTTAGGGAGGTTATGTCGTATTGTTTTTCTTTTTTTTAATTATTTGTGTTATAAAGGGTTTTCCAATAAGAGGTGTTATTTTGAATAGCCCGCTATTTCGGTAGATGTCACTTTTGAAGCTATCATTTTTTGACATTTGACAAGTAGAAACTACGCCATTAATAAATATGGAACGATACACGCTTCAACAACGCATTGAAATTATTAAAATTCACTATAAAAATGGTGAAAATTTGGCAGAGACGGTTCGTAAAACTCGAACATTTTTGGGTCACCGTGAAGCACCTTGTCGGACCGCAATACAGAAATTGGTGAAAAAATTCGAGCTCTTGGGACAAGTTAGTGATGTGAATAATAAAACCCGTGCACGTCGCTCAAGAACAGCCGAGAATATTGCTGTTGTAGCCGAAAGTGTTAAAGATTAAGTATTAGTTGTATTTTGTTGTTACTTGATTGTATTGTTTTTATTAATTTTGTATTGTGCTGTTCAACTGTTGGCCGGCTTATGGCGGAGGGGCCATATCTTCTCTTCCAGTCGTTCCACCATATGAACACTTCACTGTCAACCACTCAGAAAACTTTGTGGATCCTGAGACGGGGGCGTGTACGAACCGTGTGGAATCGTTCTGGAAGGTTCTGAAGATGAAGTTTAAAGCCATGAATGGAACCACCGCCGAGATGCTGCACAGTTATTTAGATGAGTGTATGTGGCGGCAGCAGTACGGAAAGAAGACGGAAGATGCTTATCAGAATTTAATAGAACACATTAGTGTGATGTATCCAGTTAATAACTAAGTGTGTAGTGTTTATTAGTTAGTGTTAGTTTAGATTAGTTTTATTTTTTGTAAATATGTACATAGCGTTTAATATATAGTTTAGTTTACTTTAGTCTGTAATTTTGTGTACATACTTTATTTAGCGTTCAGCTTATAATTTAGCTACAAGTTTGGTTACAAGTTATAAATGTTTACTTACCTATATATTCTTTTTGTATTTTATATGTATTATTTTATTGAAAAAATTATTTATCGGAGGTTTCTTGCTGGTTCTTCCTCCGAACTGATTTTTGAACCAGCATTTGACAAGTTTACATTAATATTTGCTATTTAATATACAAAGTTCTATTTAAGATCATAATCTGTGTTTTATTTGACTTCCTGCCTTTGCCAATAGCGTTAGTAACCAGTGTATCCAGGTTTTAAGGAAGTATCGAAACACAATGAAATGTATTACCTAGTGATTTTATTTTTTTTATAGAGTATCTGATTACCTTACCACAAAACATAACATTAACATAAATAATAAAGCAATAAAGAATAATAAAACCTATCAAATTAGAATATCTGCAACAACGAACAATTATAAAACTAAACATTATTAAACAAGTGATTTCTCAAAATGTAAACAGAACTGTTTAATATCTTCAAAGCTATTTTTATTAAGATGTGGCTTCGGAGATTTTAAAAAGTTTCCTAAGCTCAAAGTTCTTTTTCAAGTTTGGTTCAGTGATTCACATGTCATTTAGATATCCCGCCTAAGTAAATTAACAAGACTCTTTCCAGGTCGCTAATTCGAAATCCCCTAGAAATCATCAAAACAGTTGGTATATAATAATTTAATTCTGTCAGATTTTACGTGCACGTACGTAGTTCTTATGTCATTTCATTTGTTGCTTTGTTCCGTTGATATTTACCAACTGTTAGTGATTTCTTAGGGATATCGTTTTGTAAAGTATGCTTCAAAATTTAAAAAGCTGTGATCACAAATGAAAATAAGAATAAAGTCTGCACAGAAAGTAAAATAAAGGGGGACTTTTTAAAAATATATATATATATATATATACTTTTTATGTACTTTACAAAATATTTCTCTGTATATAACTCACAACTACATCGTTTGTTGTCATTACAATTTATAACCAACCGAAAGTTTGAAAAATAATAAGGTACTGTATTTATTATCGTGCATCTCTTATTCATTTAATCTCGAATTATTGTGCCAATGATCTAAATTCATCTAGAATAATACCAGAAAGAAAACTATTTGAAAAATCACATGCTCGTTTACAGTGGTGAGAAACCTCTCGGGCTGGAGAAAAGCCATTCGAGCGGCACATTTCCAACTTTAAAAACGAGCAAACGAAAACACCATTAAAACAATAACAAATAAACGCGTCTCAGATGTGTGGAACGCGATATTTTACATTGCGTGGTGTGAAGAAAACGGTTTAAAAAGACACGTTCTAGTTAAAAGTGGTAAAAAGCCTTTTTGCGTCTGGATTTTCCGTGGTTATCCACGTAATGTAAATAATACAAAGACAAAATAAACGGTTTGAAAATTTTACTGTTTGAAACAAAAATTGGGATTTTTTTACTTCTATAATGACTTTCAGTTACGGAAAGTGTATATAACGGGAGTTATAAGTGTCGAAGTGTGGGACCAGGATTCTTCATGATTGCCAAGCAAATAGTGAATTGGTTTCGGGATGATTCTCTGCTTCCTTCACATTTAAGGATGCTCAGCTTAAGTGGGAGCAGCTGGCTGCTACACTAAATGCAATTCCAGGGGCACAAAAAGACTGGAAGAAGTGGAGAAAAGTAAGTAAAGAGTTATAAGCTTTGATAGGAAATTATTATAGTTATTTATGTCATGAATATTTTATGTTACAGACATGGCAGGATATGAAGAAATCCGTTAAAACAAAACAGAGTGACCTTATCCGATATACAATAGACACAGGTGGTGGAGAAGCTGCACAAGAAGTTTTATCGGAAGATGAGCTACATGTAGCTGATACTGTTGGCACAACAGCCATAACTGGGGATCAAAGTGTCCCAGCACCTTTGATAGAGTTTGTAAGTATCACATTTTTATTAATCTTGTGTAACTTAAGGTTTATTGTAAGTTGCTGCAATGAAGCTTGATGGTTTACTGTATTTAATATAAAAGAAATATCAGAGTGAGTGTGTTATTAAAGTAAAAGATGGAATTTACAACTATAATGCTAAGCAAAATATTATTGGACTATTAAATTCTTTATTTTTATACACGTTTAATTTGTTGTATTATTACAGGCCTTTGATGATGATGGCAATATGCTATCTAAACTGCCAAACCAGAATATGGAAATAATAGCAAAGGTGGAACCTAACCCTTCAACTTCCAAAGCAGAAGAAACCTTGACTGCTGGGAAAAAAAGAAAAAGGCCTGCAGTTGCAGCACAACGACTACCACAGTCTGTTACAGCAATGAATAATTTAGCTCAACAGGCTTGTTAGTCAAGAAGAACTAGCAGCTTACCACAAAAAAAACTGCTACTTTTAGAGAGGGAAGTCATTGCAAAAGAGCAGCTTGCCCAAAATGTAAGAGGGCTTTGCTGCTCTTGTAGAGGCAATAAGTAAAAAAAAACATGTATTTTTAAAAATATACAAAAATGATAAAAGTGGAGTATTTTATTTAGTAAAAGGTTTTATTAGTTATACAAACTTATTAAGAATTAGTAATAACAATTTTAAAAATAAAAAAAAAATAAGGTACAAAAAATGGAAATATGTACAAGAAAAACAAAACTATTTACAAAAAAAGTAATTATTTACAACATGAAAATTAATTTCCAAAATAATTCTGGATTAGCCTTACAGCACCTAAATCAGGATTCACCCTATTTATTCTTTGATCTTCATGTTGATCCTGATTTTGACGATCCTGGAAAATGCCCAAGTCCAAATCTTCATCTTCTGGCTCAGGATCTGGCAGGTTTCCTGCAATGCACATATTGTGCAAAATGCAGCAGGCATTAATTATCTTCGATGCCATTGTTGGTGTATAATGAAGTACACAGTGTCTAAGAAGACACCGGAACCTCATTTTTAACACCCCATTGCACCGTTCAATAATGCTTCTGGTAGTCTTGTGGCATCTATTATATCGTTCTTGTGGAGATCCTGGTGCTGGTTCCTCTTGAAGTGGTGTCAGAAGCCATGGCCTTAACGGATAGCCACAGCCTCCTAGTAAGTAAAATAAATTGTTTTGGTTCCTGCGATATATATTTTCCACAAGTGGTTGAATTGCAGAATTACGCCAAATGTATGCATCATGTGTACTTCCGGGGTAACATGCATTTACATTCAATATTTTTAAATTATGATCACAAATCAGTTGCACATTAATGGAATGGTAATTTCTTCTATTTACATATATGTGCTCTGGATGTTGCGCATCATTTTTTTTTGGTGCAACGATTGCAACATGGGTGCAGTCAATGCAGTCTATTACCCCCGGAAATCCATATCTTTGATAGAAATGTTAGTGTAAATCATGCAATTCATTCATGTTGCGGGGAAAACGAATCCACTGGTTTAGAACTGCATCTGGTTTAATGCTTCTGTCACTTTGTTAATACACTGGCTTGCTGATGACTGCGTCATGCAGACGTGCTTGTTAGATGCTGTATCCAATTGGTAACTACCACTGGCATAAAATCGCAAGGTAGTTAAAACTTTTGTTTCAACATCTAATGCTGATGTTCTACTGGGAGGAACAATAAATGGTTGAAGTGTTTCAATTAGTTCCCTTACTAGCGATTTGGTTAACCGAAACATTTTAACAAATCTATGGTCAGGCAGATCAAAGGCTGACTTCCTTTGTTGAAAACGTCTCGGTGGATGATTTGCTGCTTCTTCAATGTCACCCAAAGCATCTATTGCAACAAATTGAACCACCTCTTGGAAATTCATCTGTAAATAATTTCAATTTTAAATTGAGATAAAAAAATTATAAATCAAAAAAGTGACTGTGGGAAAATGAAGAAATACATTACATTTTTTTTGGATGGATGCAAGATGGTTTATGAATTAAAAAAATTTATATTTTGTTTATTGTTATAAAATGTTATAATAAATAGGAAATTATTTGAGATAAGTGGAATAGTACTTTTATTATTGTAATTTTATTAACATGGAATTCCACAAAGTATATTTACTGTAAATTTGTAGTACTATTTTTAGAAATTAATTATAGATTAATACAAATATTTACGTTAGTAACAACAGTTAGTTTGTGAATTATTTATACTACATACCTTTTTTGTTGAAAATCTACTAGAATCACAGAATTCAACCTCAATCTCAACTACAATACCTAGAACCAGGTTCTTCTCTTACCCTACACCAGTAGAAACAAATTCGATTAAGATTTCAAACAGACGACCACTTGTAAATCATATACGAATGGTGTTCGAGTTTCGAACATATGGTTCGGTAGAATTTCGACACTCACCGATCGAATTACGCCACAATTCGTTTAAAATTTCTACTAGTCGAGATTCGAGGATACGTCTCCAGACTAGATGTTTCTAACATCCATTTATGTTTGTCACCCTGGCTTTTCTAGTTACAAACAATCGAGGTTCTGAACAGTCTAAACTGTAAATAATGTCACTGTCTAGTTGACAATGTCACCACATCACATGATATAGGTTATGTATGTAAATTATCAATTATATCTAAAGTGTGCTTAAGAAGAAATTTAAGAAAATTAACATCAAAATTTTTATATGTAAATTTTCTTAAACTGCAGGTTTTTCCTAAATATGCTTTGCATATAATTGACAATCTACATACATAACCTAAATCACATGATGTGCTGACAATGTCAACTTGACAGTGACATTATTTAGACTATTTAGAGCCTCAATTGTTTGTAACTAGAAAGGCCAGGGTGACAAACATAACTGGATGTTTAGAAACATTTACTTTGAAAATAGAAAAAAAATGAACTGTAGTATTGACATGTATAGTTTATATCACTTCTATAATTCCTGTTAAATTTTTGTTGTTGGTAACAAAATCTTCTAAACACTAGAATTTTTCATTGAGAAATGTTGACAATATTGTTATTTGTTTTTATTTAAACTCAGAGGTTAGATTGTCATTCAGAAAAGATAAATGTTTGCATTTCGTAGTTACCTTTTTTTGTTTATTATTTGGAATAAAAATTTATTTTTTCTGTTTATTACTTCAATATTAATTGTAATCAAGCTTATTTGCACATAAAAACGAATTTACTGCATTTTAACCCTATTTTGACATATGACATTTGTTTGACAAGAAGATTGTCCAGTGAGAAATGTGTAACTAGAAATAGCGACAGCAACATAAATAAGTTTTGGGGTATAACAGTGCATGCAACTAAAACCCTTAGCATTTGAAATGAATTGGAATTATAGAAGTGGGATAAGGTGTACTAGTCACAATTAACACTAACTTCGTTTTTTTCTCACATACAGTACATCCATGTAAGCCTGTTACATTATAGGATTCAGAAGCTTTGATTTACATTTTTTTCAGTGTACAACAAACATAGAGCAAATTCAGATTTATAACCTAAAAACAAAAGGTACCATCTAAGAAATTACTAGCTATATGGACAACTTACATTTATTTAAAAAAAAAAGTGAAACTTCAAAGTACACTGTTACAAAAATATCATTGTCACATAACTTCAAGTTGTCAACAGTATAAAGTAAATAAGAAAGATAACAGAAGCTTTTTTTGCAGCTGCACATAACTTATCACAGATAAAAATTCAGTGTTTGTTTCTCTCTTTCTACTTTATAGTTTTCCTTTTTTGATCACGTTTTATTATGAACCTGACTATTCTATGGCTAGCAATAATGAAATAAACTGAATATGCACTTGACCATGTTTACATGTTAATAACAAATTTGAGTAAAGATGGTCATAGTTTCATATCATCAGTTGCACAAATGATGTGTTGACACTTACCATACAAACAAATTCAATCACGAAAGAAAAAGCTTGAAGACCTGATCTTCTGCTAGCAGTTGGAGAGAGATAGAACATCTTGTATTTCCACTCATGTGATTCTAATGAGGCAAGTCAAAATTTTGTTCATTTCTCATTAAGATCACAAGAATTTAATAAGTTAAGGTTTTAAAAAGTTGCTGCAGAATGTTTGTATTACCTAAGCTTTACGTATTTCTATCAGGTTGTGTAAAAAGTAATGTCGTATTTGATGTGTTGCAATATAGATGGCGTAACTTTTTAATTTCAATTTGAAAATTTAATTGTTTTGGTGTCAGCCATCTTTGATAATTGTTTATTTTTTGCAATACAATAATTTGTCAAAATGTCACCAACTGAACAACATATAAGACATTTCATTTTATTTTTTTTTTAATAAAAAAGTAAATGCAACTGTTGCATCAAATGAAATTTGTTCAGTTTACGGTCCAGACAAAAATTAATGTCAGAAAATGTCAAAGATGGTATGAAAAATTTAAAAATGGCGATATTTCATTACAAGATGAACCAAGAGCTGGACGTCCTGAAGAAATTGATGAAACAAAATTACTTGAACAAATTGATGAAGATCCAAGATTAACAACTAGGGATTTGGCTGAAAAATTTAATTGTTGTCATAAAACTATTGCAATTCATTTACACAAGTTAGAAAAAATAAATAGACATGGTGTGTGGTTGCCCCATGAATTAACAATCAATCAACTTGCTCAACGTATGACAATTTGTTCATCATTATTGTCAAGACACAATTTATGCTCATTTTTAAACAGAATAGTTACTGGAGATGAAAAATGGGTTTTGTATGTCAATGTTAAAAAACAAAAACAATGGTTGAGCAAAGGGCAAACACCAATACCAACAGCTAAAACACCATTACATCCAAAAAAAAAAATAATGTTACGCATTTGGTGGGATGTTAAAGGTGTTGTCTATTTTGAGTTACTTGAACCAAATCAAACCATCACTTCTCAAGTTTATATTAACCAATTAGACAAATTAAATAATGCATTAAAATCAAAACGTCAAGCTTTAATAAATAGACGTGTTGTTATATTACAACATGATAATGCAAAGCCACATACTGCAAAATTAACACAGGAAAAATTAAATTTTCCCCGGATTTGGCACCCTCTGATTATCATCTGTTCAGAGGACTTCAAAATTATTTAGATGGAAAAATATTTAATTCAATAGAGGATATAAAAAATGCTATTCAATTTTATTTTGATAATAAGGATGAAAGTTTTTATAAAAATGGGATAGCTAAATTGCCTGAAAGATGGCAATATGTTGTTAATAACAATGGACAATACATAATTGATTAACATTTTTTTCTATATATTCAATAAATGATACTGAAGTAAAATGAATAAAATGACATTATTTATTACACAATCCCAGTAGTTGTAAAGCAAACGGCAATTAAAATTGCATAATTGTTATCAAGAGAAAAGACAGTTGTTTCCTCTTCTCACTCCTGTGATTCTGAGTTTTAGTTGAATTTCTTAAATCTTGAGGCAGAAACCTGCCAGAATCAGCATCAAAAAGTAATACAAATATTATTGTTATCTTTCTTCTTTCACAGAAGGTAAGTAACTTATAAAAGCAGATCTGCTGCAAGAAGGTAGATTTGACAACATACAGAATTACAGAGTGCATTTGGTATTATAATTAGCTCAGACTTGATCAATAATTATTAAACAATATCTTTAAGCAACTTTTTTACTATTCCAAATACATTTATATAAAGCGATTTTATTTAATAAAATGTTTACAAAACCAAAATAACATAGAACATAACCTCAAATTCAACAAAGGTCAACAGAATTGATCGAAAAGTTCTGACTGTTTTCATCAAATCAAAATTCTCACTAAAATGCTTATGACAAGCACATCTGATATTAGTCAGATTTCTATGATAAATGCAAATCGTGTATTTGTTGTCTCAGATCGTAATAACAAATGCACCCACAGAGAGAAACTAAAGCATGTAAAATTTGCACTTATAAACCCTGCAACTACATTATGAATCTTGTTACATTAACAATCAACATTACCTTGAAAAATGTGAGGTTACAATTTCACATGCTGCAATTATTTTATATTGGACAAAATGCAATTACAAGAAGTTTGCAGCTTCAGAATGATTTTTTATAATTTTTTCCTCTACTTAATATTAGAAATTACTTTATAAGTTAAACCAAATCATATAAATCATATCATATATATAAATCATCATAAAATTGTTCAAATGGTTTGAAAACTATAAAACTAATCTCTCTTTGTTGTTTTCATTAATAATTCTTATTATACATTTCTACTTTTCTGTATTTACATATATATCTTATGACAGCATTACTTTTACAAATTTTAATTAAAATAACTCAAAATACTGTACAGCAGAATGTTAAATTTTATTTACTATTTGTTTACATTTTGTTATAGTGGATAATTACTGCAGAAATAATTTGATCAAGGGCAAAGAAAGAAACCAATTTATGAAAAGAATTAAAATGATTTATGGTTATAATACATTCAATAACATACTCAATTAATTCCGTTGAAATAAGACCTTGTGAATGGTTTGCAAGTCGGGCACCAATTTCTCGGCAGGTTTTGCGGTTGCACTTTTTTTATTCATAGCTACGATAAGTCTATTAAAAAAACAATTTTTACAATAAATATTGAATGAGTGTTAAAAATAACTTTCTTACCCTGTTGGATCTTGTTTTGAAGTTGTTAATGCTGGTCCTGTAGGATTATTTAATGGTCTCTTGTTAACCAACAAACACTTCATTGGCTGTCCGTCCAACTGCCTGTTATGGTAAGTGTCAACTGCTTTTTGAGCATCTTTTAAGTTTTTGTAAATAACTTCAGCTGTACCTGGACGTACAAGCCTGGCTGCTAACAACTGTCCAATATCTTCAAATAGTTCCTACAATTTATTTTCATATATGTTGGTTGCTTTTATAATGACATAAAATTAAATACCCTAATATCATCCTGTGTTACTGTCTGTTGTAAATTTGATACAACAATTCTGTGTCCTGCAGGTACTACCACTTTAGTTTTTGTTGGAACAGCAAATATACCATGTGATTGATTCTGAATTGGACTTGTGTCAAGACGAGAATGTACATTTGAGGATCGTGAAGTACCTTGCATGAAAATTGTTTGTTTCACAGGTGATACCAATGGCATTTCTTCATCTTCGGGTGCATCCAAATCAACATATCCACTAGGTGCTACACGACTTCTACTTTTAAAAAGAAATAATAATTGTAACAAGAAATATTAAGCAGAATTTTCGATAATAAACACATAATAAAGCAAAACAAATTTATCTTTATTGCTAATATGTGTTTAAGTAAGTTTTTAACAATTTCATTACAAATTTTCTTTCAGCATGAGTAAAACTTGATAACAGTTTGATTAGTTAAAATGAAAATTTGAAAACAACATTGGTATGTCTTGTTGGTTTGTTCTACTATTAATATGTTAATTATACTTGAAATTAACCTTAATTTTAAATTAAAATCACATTAAAATTCATTGTCAACAATGATCTAATAATTACTGAATTATTAAACAATAAACAATTACGACTCACAAGTACTTACCTTGAAAATGGAGAATATGTTTGCCAATCACTACTTTCTGCATAATCACGAAGTTGTTGATGCCTCCGTGTCATCAATGGAGCTCCAATCATTCGAGGATTTGAAATATCGGAACTCATGTAATTATGAGAATAAGAATCATAAGTTGATTGTAATGGCAGTGGATGATAATCGACATCATTAAGTATTGTTTTACTAATTAAAACAGGTGGAGCATTACGTGGAGCGGTTTTCCTGGCAACAGGAGAAACTGGTGTGGATCCCTGTCGAGGTGTAGCTTTCTTCCTGTTTTGTATTAATCCAAGTTGCTGTTGTATAGCCAAATTTATATCATTTGTACTCTGTTTATTCTTGCTTGTAATTAGAGAAATTTTTCCGTTACGATCCGTTTTTTGTAGAATATTTGAGCCTATAGCTCGTATACTACTGCTCACTACATTTTCACCTTTACGTGCTTCACGCATTTTTAATATTTTACTACGAGCATCTTGAGTTTTAGCCATTTTTGCCAAAATGTCTCTAGCATCCACCACTGTATTGCGTTTCTTGGAGATGATTCTTTGACGAGCATCTACCACTTTATTTTTCGCAACGTTACGTTTTATTGGACGTTTCTTGATACTACTTGGGATCCGTTGCTGGTTACGAGTTTTGAATTTGTTGTTGCTAAAACTGAATGTTGCAGTAAGCAATCAAAAATGCAACACAAATTGCATCAAAACTTACCGTGGTCTGTTGGCCATTATCTACGATTATATATTTAATTACACGAAATGAATTAGAAATATAACATTTGCAACCTCTGGTTCCTTATATTCTACAACTACGATATGAAATACACAAACTAACGAAATGTTTTAAATTCGTGAAGCTCACTTCAACAGTCCGTCAATCAAAATGTCTACCAGTCGATACTCTTCGTTAATATTCGGTAAGCAGTCGTTTGTAACTACATTCATTATTATAAATACAGGATACTTCGAAATTTGTAGAACACGAGAAAAACAAAATTTTTTAATAATAATTCTTGATTATTTTAAAAAATAGGAAATTAGTTTATTAGAGTGCTTGACCACAATCCAGTTGCATTAAAGATACAGAATCTATTTAAAATTAAACTAGAATTTATCACTAAAATATAATAAAATATTGGAAGAGGCACTCGTGTATCGTGACGGTGACGTCTAGCCCTACTGAGTTTGCGCAGTAGGAGTCTTTTCACGTGCTGTACAGTAGAGCAGCATGTACGACAAACACAGGTAGCCTCTTCGCTTCGTTTCTCTGTCGTATTGCGTTTCCTACTACAGCGCCCCTTCCAGTATTATTATAGTTTTAGTGGAATTCATGTAAATGCGAGTACAGACATAACCTAGAATAAGTTAAACTTGAGATAAAAGTTATGTTTAACATTGACTAAAAAACTGAAATCCTACGTATGTTGAGAACCGCACAACTATAATAAAGTGTCAAATGTCGTAGTTCTATAAAAATAAACGTAAAAGTAAAATAGTACATGAGTTAACGTAACTATCAATAAAGAGTGTCATCATCAATTTGGCAATAATGCGAAATAAATCAAAATTTTGCCATTTAGAGAATTTTGCATACAAAAACAACAGAAAAACAACATTTGTTGACAAAAGTTAAAAAATATTTATTTTACAGACAAAATACGCGAAATAAAATGAAAACAACAAAAAAGCTAGTAATTAAAAATTTAAAATCAGTTCCCACTATTCCCGATAATTATTTAAATACCGAATGGTCAAAATTGGAGAAAAGTGTCCAAGCAATTCATAATTCTCAGCCGCTTGAAAATTCCTTGGAAGAATTGTACAGAAGTGTGGAAAATTTATGTAAGCTTAATTATGGCGGTGATTTATACGATCATCTTTGTATGCTTACGAATAATCACGTTAAGAATTCTTTGCTACCATCAATATCCAGGGAAATTGACTTTCTTGGGACTATGAATTATACCTGGGTAACGTTTTGCCGTCAAACCGTTTTGATAAAAAATATCTTCTTATACCTAGATAGATCGTTTGTAATTCATGGTCAATGTGGTCAGTGTCTCATGTCAATATCGGCAATGAACCACAATTTGTTTAAAGAAAATATTGTTTTGAACCCTTTTATACGTCCAAAACTGTTAGATGGGTTACTGTATTTGATACAACAAGAAAGACAAGGCGTAAGCATTGATCGTAACTTGGTGAAATCGCTAGTAAGCATGCTGATTACTCTTCAAGTGTATGAGATAATATTTGAAATAGAATTTTTACAATCGACAGAATTGTTATATAAAATTGAAGGAGAGGCGTTAATTCGCGAATACGATATAATCAAGTATTTGAGACATGTAGAACAGAGATGTTCAGAAGAGAAAGAAAGGGTTAAAAATTATTTAAATCCTTATACTGAACAGCCACTTGTTAATGTTTTGGTTAATCAGTTGTTAAGTCCGCATTTACAAGAGATCTTCCAAAATGGTGTGAACCATTTGATAGAAAACAATAATTTTGAAGAGATTTCTTTGTTTTATAAACTTCTTGCACTTCTTCCTAATGGCCGCATGGAGCTTTGCACAGCATTTGGGGATTATTTAAAGAAGCGGGGTCGTTTAATAGTCATAAATCCAGAAAACGATAAAAATATGATACAAGAATTGATAGATTTTAAAGACAAGATTGATAATGTTGTTTTATCTTGTTTTGAGAATAATGATAAATACGTTGATATAGTAAGGGATTCGTTTAAGTGCTTTATCAATCAACGCCACAATAAACCGGCAGAACTTCTTGCAAAATTTGTCGATTCGAAACTACGCTGTAAAGATATAGGAGAGGAAGAGATTGAGATACTGTTGGATAAAGTAATGGTATTATTTAGATTTGTTCAAGGTAAGGATGTATTTGAAGCTTTCTATAAAAGAGACTTAGCTAAGCGTTTGCTGGTGGGAAAATCAACAAGTCAAGATGCTGAAAACAGCATGATCAGTAAACTCAAACTTGAATGCGGTGGGGGTTTTACTTCAAAATTGGAAGGAATGTTTAAAGATATAACTGTTAGTCAGGGAATTAATAATGCTTTCCGCCAACATCTGAATCATATTCATACTGTTGGTGATGGTTCAAAAAATTTGAACATAGATATGTGTGTAAATGTGTTGACAAGCAGTTATTGGCCTAATTATCCATCATATGAAGTCAATTTGCCGCCGGAAATGGTAGTTTATCAAAATATTTTCCTAAAGTTTTATATGGGCAACCATAGCGGAAGAAAGTTGCATTGGCAGCCAAATTTAGGACATTGCATTATAAAAGCAGATTTTTCTACAGGTAGAAAGGAATTGCAAGTATCTCTCTTTCAAACTATTGTTCTTTTACTTTTTAACAATGGTAATGAGATGACTTACAAAGAAATTCTTGAAGCTTTGAATCTCGAACAAAACGAATTAAAACGTACACTACAGTCATTAGCGTGTGGAAAAACAAGAGTACTATTGAAAACTCCAAAGGGAAAAGATATTGAAGAGAACGATACTTTTGTCTTTAATAACGATTTTACTGACAAGCTTTTTAGAGTCAAAATTAATCAAATACAAATGAAAGAAACAGTTGAAGAACAAAGAGCAACAGAAGAAAGCGTAATTCAGGACAGGCAGTTCCAAATAGATGCAGCGATTGTAAGAATTATGAAACAAAAAAAGACTTTATCCCATAATTTACTGATGTCAGAATTGTACGATATCTTGGACATTCCTGTTAAACCGGCAGATCTTAAAAAAAGAATTGAACAACTCATTGACAGAGATTACATTGAACGCGATCAAAATAATAGCACCGTTTACAAATATATTGCTTAGGTTAATACAACAATTTGTCTTGAGTTTTTGTAATTCAACTTGCAAATTTTGGTTTTTAATAGATTGTGTATTATTATTGTTGATGTTACAAGTAAAGTGAAAGTAAATTGTTTTTATTTTTGTTTTTTCTATTACTTTGTTGAAGCCATTCTAACAATTTACTTATAACAATCTTAAAAGAGAGTGTGTTGGTATTGTGAGGACCGTTCATAAAGTGAGAGCAAAGATAACGGTTAAACTATGTAAAATGTCAAGTAAAGTGAAGCCTAATTCACATAATTTATTGGTCATCAGTTAGGTCGTATTCACGTTTTAAAGATGCAAAATTGTCACAGTTCAAAAATGTCATATCAGAATTTGGAAAAGACATAATTTAGTGGCGAAATAGTCTCTTTTTAATATCATATTTAAAAATAACTTTGATAACCAATAAATAACTATGTGAGAAAATGCGAAACAGGAATAACGTCAATTACTTGAATTCGTTATGGGCCACGCAATATATCCAATTAGTCACGTGAACTCAACGTCGCTGTACTAGCTGGGATTATATTTCCATCACCAGAAGTAATATCTGTCATATCAGTAATAACGCTCAAGTTTCTAAAGTTCTGGGTAAATGGTAACTTAAGCTTTGTGTAGTTAAATGCAAAAGTTCTGATTGAATGGATGTAAAACTGTATTTTGACATTTTTTGGCTCGAGTAAGAAACTGCTGTTCAAACGTTAACGATTTGAATATCTACTGACAATAACAAACAAAAGAGCTTCAGTTTTTAATATAGATTCTGATCCTTCTTATGAGGTTTCGGGTATTATTCGAGTTTTTGTAGTTAAACAAAGGTTCAGGTACCAATCATCAACCAATTTGTGCTTTGGAAAAGTAATTGACATTATGAAGATGTCGTTTCTGTTCCGTATTTTTCACGTGATTAAATGTGATGTGTATACAGTATACACTAACTTTAGATTTATTTAAAATTAATATAGCAAAACATTTCAAAATAGGTTATTTAATCAAAGCTGCTTCTATTGGTATCAAAAATTTCATTTCCTAGTACGGTACCGAAAAGACGTCTAATTTGGCATTAAATAAGTTTTTCTAAACGCAAATGTCAACGCGATGACCAATAAATCACGTGAAATAGACGTCACTCTTTGTAATAAGTACACAATAATATAATGTTAAGGTTTAGTCACAAGTAATGCTACACTGAGATTCTAGCTAAGTTAGTCTCTTAAGTTGCTCTTGAACGGTAATATTAAATAGTGTGGGCAAAAGTTATTATCTAGATTTCAGAATATCCAGAAAGTCGGCGGTACACTTATGAGTTCCGCCTGATTAAACTCTAATTTTGATTAAAAGAGACAGAACCAGAATAACCCGAACCTTAACTTCTTCAAACTGTCTGAATATTATAGAGTACCTGAGAACTATTTGCTTATCTATCTAGTATTTTTATTTTCACATCTATACTGATTTGTACTAACCCATATTATAAATGCATATATTCCTGTGATACGGCAGACTGTAATCATTAATGCGAGTGATAACTATGACATCCTCGCAGGTGAACTGGGTTACATTAGGTTAGGTGAAGGTTGGTGGCAGACACTCAATTTGGATTTAGACCAGAAAAAAGCACTAAAATGCAGTAGAAAAGGTTATGGAGCTGGCAATTGTCACAGTAGACATCAGAAATGCTTTTAACTTGATCCCCTGGCAAGAGATTTTAGATACATCAAAACAAAAAACGATTTCCGCACACCTATTAAGCGTAATAAGAAACTACTTAGACAAACAAGCTATATTGACAAGCATCAATCAAAAGATAGACGTAAATAGCGGAAGATGTAAAGACCAAGGGTTAGCGTATGCTAACGATTTAACGGTTATAATCAGAGCAAAGATGGAGATAAGAGATAGTTGAATGGACGGAAGAAAATATCCAACTTTAGGCAACATAATTTATACAGCGGGAAAAGCCTACAAAACAATGCTTAATGTTGGAGGACTGCCGTCCCTACCTGAAGCGAAGCCCTAAAAAGGAGAAACAACAGAGATACTGAAAAAAAGTAAATTGAAAAATTTGTTATAAATATATGAGTAGAATTCCAATAGAACTATTAGCGGAGGAATGCGCTGCAGCTTACAAAAGAAGAAGGGAAGTAAGCACTACAATAAGCGCAAAGAAGAATTAAATAGAACTAAGAAAAAATATCATAAATAAATGGCAGAAGAGATGGGAGGATAACGAATGGGGAATTTGGACTAGGACACCATTTCTAAATACAAAAAGGTAGCTAAATAGAAAACATGGGAAGCTTGAAAAGTACCGGAGAAAAATAGGAAAACGATGAATAATTTATGTCAGTTTTACAAGAGGCATGTAGTTTTATACCATAACATGCGTCGTTTGAATGTGACAAAAGGAAACATGGCAGATAAGAACTAGAAAGTATAAAACATAACAAACATTGATAAAACCATCATGCAAGATAAGAAGTAGAAAAGAGAATAGAAGAGAGGAGAAACTTAAATCAGATGGCGCTCTCTGAAGAAATATTCAACGTGTTACAAAAGACTTTCTGGTGAAGGGGAGGGACTTTAGCCGGCAAAAATCAGGCACTACCCTGTGGATCGGCTACAGGGTGCCTATATAGGTTTCCCCTTCTCTATAGCAAGAAAAGGAAAAAAGCTAAAGTTGTTCGTCATCCATATTTCATTTTCTTATTTTGTCATTGTTGTTTGTTTGTTGCACTGAAATTAAGTGCAACACTTTAGCACAAGTTTACGCAGTTCACTGTCGTGTCATGAAAGTCTCATCAAGTTTGATTTTGCTTCTTACATAAATAGACTAAACTGTGGTAAAGTTTCTGTAGTACTATCAAGGTCGAGTTAAGTGAGGATAAGTTGATATCAGAAAGGTACGCTTTTAAATGATACAATCAAATTGCTGGAATGGTTTTTCAAGAACTAACTAGAAAGAGATTTGATCTTCGATAAATCGCATGAAGTAGAACATTCTATTTTCTACGCAGTAAATATTACCGTTTTTCAACAGTTTAAATTATTGAATATTTTAGTTTCCATACAAACGGGGAAAGCAATTAAAAGTACATATTAGGTACGTGTCAGGATAAGCAATAGCACGACTTTGAAATGAGTCCACATGCTTTCAATATCACGTCTTTATTGTTAGATAAATTAAATATTCAAGCTGGCCTTGACTATTTTGTATTCTTTTAACATTTTTCGTTTTGAAGATAATTAGCTTTATTTAGAGTGGTTTATCGTGCATAAATTGTGATAAAAATTACACATTATTTTTGTTTACCTTTGTTATATAAATAGCGGAACGGCAATAGTAAATAATTTTCTAATCTTTAGTTTAGTTTATAAGTTATAACATGTACTTACTTAGGGTTGTAAGATTTCGTACAAACAATTACAAGACGAAAAAGCAAAGAAGATTCTTTCGTTTCTTTCGCGAACAATACAAGGGCTTCTCTAGGACTCGAAAACGAAAATGGGGATCCCCTTCAGGTTCCAAAACGATGACATGGGATTCCCCAAGGCCGTCAGACACCAAAAGTTTACACAGGGAAAATACACATTGTTTTTTTTTTATTATCAAACATCTACATTAGGAATGACCTTAAACAATCTTGTTAAAGAGGGTAGTTTTTCCAAATCTAATGCTAGACTTTTTTTCCGGATTTACCGCTTATTTTAATTTTATATTAAAACATCAGCTACCGCTAGTTATCAGATCTCAATATATTCTATCGCGAATTTTTAAATTAAATTTTTACAATAGGGTCTTTCTGAATTATTATTATTATTATTATTATTGTTTTGTGTTTCAATGTAAAGTTTATAACCTCAAATTAATCATTCAACAAAAAAAAAACTTTTTTTATCACTGTAGCTTGTCGAAAAACAACGTTGAAAATCGTAAAATATTCAAATATTGTCACGTGACCAACGGAACGCTATGATTGGCAGAGAGCCGCTGAGACGTCATTACGCATATTGGCGATAGAGAGTCAGTACATACGAGATAGGAGCCGTGTTTTAATTTGGTTTTATAACCAATTAGATTTGTTTAGAGGTGACAATGAGTTCTGATGGGTTCGAGAAGGGACAATCGGACAAACTGCCGAAAGTGCACATGTTAATGGTTGCCAATATGCGTGCTCTCAGCAATTGTTTCGCTGGAGGTCTACATATTGGAGCATATGACCTCTTTTTGTCTGGCTGGTAATTGAAAAACGGGGAAGCGCTCCCTTTTTCAATCGAATTTTTGCAGTAGGGTCTAGCTTGGCTTGCATATAATTTTCCAAATCTTCTTTCTAATAAAACAATTACCAATTTTAACAATTTATAAAAAAAA
>VTPC01002190.1:27878-112417 GCA_011009095.1 Ignelater luminosus
ACAAGGCTTTAACGGCCTTGTTATCCTTTTCAAGAACACTTTGAACAAAAAAATCGTTAGGAAAGATTCCATCTTTTCTAGAGGACTTGAATGGTCTAATATCTAATTGCCAATCAATAAGTCAGATCTTAGTCTTTCCGTGCGGTTTTTATTGCGAGTACTGCCGATTCAAATATAAAGATTTCTTTTTTAAAGCCCTTCTAGATTATAAAAGTACCATTTTCAGAACTATCTTTTCACTTTCCTAAAAAAAATTGTTACATTCCCTGAATGAAGTCATATGCACCAATCAACTTTGTCGTGTCAAACAGTCTTCTACAGTATCAAGGTTCTCTTTTTTCAGCTTGGTGGCTTGGTTTGAAAGTTGCTTTCATTGTCAAGAGAAGTCTCTTACATGGCTACAAACTTTGTTGAATTTCTCATTCTAGTGGGGCAATACGTGAGTTGGTGCTGTTTATAGAGATCTGGAAGCATCTACGATCAGAAAATGATGGTTCTTCTAAAACATACCACTTTTTCACCATACTCTGTCAATATTAATATTAATCACTTCCATTCCCATCATATTTACAAAGTTCGGTGCATTGCCCTTATTGGCTATTTGGATTTGTTATTTTTTTTGTCTGACAGCCCTTTGCTTATAGTAGGTACTCAGTTTATCCCAAGAGTTTTTTTTTCTATTTGTTCATAACGTGCAACAATCAATTGACTAATAAATAAATAGCAAGTGGCATTTTTAAATTCACGTTGTGATTTATAAGTGCATGTATTCACGCATGGAAGTTTCTATATAAATACCAATAATACCGAAATTTATCTTTTAAATTCCTTTTTACACGGCGCAAGTAAGGAATAACATTTGAATTTTTAATCTCAAGTAGTAAGATTTACTTCGAACAGGCCAAAAGCCGTTCATAGACAAGTACCTTACTACAAATGTTGAAAATCTAGTGTTGTAAATCATTTCATAGAGATCCTTGTCAATAAGGGCAATAAAATAGGAGCGTACGTTTCAAACTAAAGTGGTCTGTACTTTTTCATGTATGCATGCCGTCATTCTATTTTTTGGCTAGGTTTGTCCATAGAAATTAGAATTCTTATTTGCTGTAAAAACAAGAAAAAAAAATGAATCATAGATCACCAGATGCTGTATCTACTTATAGTAGTTAAAGTACTGTATTATTTAAAAACGAAAGAATTTTTACATATATATTTTAACTACCCACGTTTTACGTTGCATGATATGTTATCCTTCCATAAAATGTAAAGTTTAGTTTTAAGTGAAGCATAAAACGAAACTTTTGTTGTGTATAAACATCGAAAACACAGCTTTATTAGGTACTACTTAAAAATTACTCTAGAACACAGTAATATGGTTGTTTGTACGTATACTGGAGAAATCTCTTACATTAAGTACTTCTTTTTATAATATATTTAGAGCATTTTGCTATAAATTCCTGTTAGCTACTCTACGTTGTAGCTGTGCCGCTCACACGTTTATTAGAACTCAAAAACCAACGTTGTCAAACTCTCTAATAAAAAGCAAGTTGATGTAATATCTATTGGATCTTGTAAAAATGTTACGTGCATGGTTTACAATCCGTAATAGACTTCTTCATCTCATATAATAATAATAAACCCCTAGAAAGCATGGTCGGGGGTACCGCAAGGTTCAAACTTGCGTTCTTTGTTGTTTTTAATATTTATTAATGACTTGACTCAAATGAGCAATTACTCAAATGTCTAATACAGATGATTTGAAACTTTTCACACATGGTGTGTTTAGAACGCTATCGAAGAATTATTAGTGCGGCAATTTGTTAACCTACAAGGTACTATAATATGAACTATCTTTTAAAAGCTTTCCTTATTCGTCTTTGTTTTTGTCATTGTACTCCATACCTTTCTAGTATTTACGTAGGGCCGCAAGCTTCTTGATTTCACTTTGAATTCTTTAAAGAAGACTTACCAAAAAAATATTGTAAATTACAGTAATTGACTATTTAAATGTTATTGACTGACGGGAGGCCTTAAATTGAAAAACTAAAGAAATTATCTGATAATTGGAAGATTACTTTTACATCGTAAACACGGGTGTTATTCTACTCCTAAAACTGCTAAAATAATGTAGTGTGGGCAAATCACGGTAATTAGGACAATTTACGTTATTTACGGTTCTAACAATTTAAAATTTAGGTAGGTAGTTGTTTTTAAAATAGTTTACTCCAATAAATTTGTCTGAAAATTATAATTTCGGATAATGTCTAATTTTATATTAACTAATAAAGTAAAAATGCGGCATCTCAAACTATTACCGCAACGACTTCTGCAATCTTACTACAATAATGTGAAAAACGCAGGAAGAGTTGTAAAATATCTATTACATTTTGAATAAAAAACCCATATATGAAATATTCAATGTCAATTGTAGATATGTTACTATCCTGCACTACAATAATACGAAGCACTTTGCTGTGATAGATATAAAAGTTGAAACACTGGCACTCATTAAGTGAACGAGAAAGGCGAAGAAAGATAGACAAATCTGTCGTGTAAGTAGTGCCCTTGGATATATATGTATGGACTATGAAGATGAGGAACAATAATCACAATTTCGTAATCTGGAGTTAGCCTATTCAAGACAAAGAAGTCAGAAATATTCCATTACCAGCTGATGTACTACAAGGTGGTCATCTAACAATGATCATCAGCACAATAGATCAGCTTTACCAACTGCACACTCATTAAGTCAAACAAGTTGGCAATCTTCAATAATTTGATGAGTATAGCCTTTAGGTAAAACCACAATCCAATATTTACATTTCTTGGAGGTTATGATATCGAATCTAATATAATTGTTATGTTGCAATCTTTTGGCCCACTGCACTAGAAACGATAGAAATTTGAAAAACGTTAATGATTAATAAGCAAATTCATGAAACTGCATTATACTGTTAACAAAATAAACATTTGTTTTGCACGGATAAAGTTAGTAAAATCGACATCTGGAAAAGACGACTGGAACCAGAATCTTGTAATAAAGCTCGAACAATACTGTAAAAGATAGCAAGAAATGGATTGGAGCTGATTTTGGAAATGTTTCACTTTGCATTCATACCAAGATGTGAAAAACGGAGCTCTAGTTACTTTAGATAAGAATGCACTCTATGGGTTTTTTTGTAAAACGCCTTATTGGTTGACCAATCTTGTGAGACTTATTTTTGAAGAATTATAAAAGAAGCGACGAGCATTGTTATAATTTTTGTCTTCGCAGATTTCACTTTTATCAATTTTGGTTGCTCTCAGCTTTGGTTTGTTTGTTGGTTTGGAGAAAGGCTACATTCAAAATATTATAACTCATTATTCTGGAATTCTTTGGGCAAATTGTGCAAAGACTCGGAAATTCTTGTAAATTGTATTCTGTGTTCTGTTATTCTACTCTACCTATTACTTCTTACTGCTCGAAACATATTACCACTATTCTAACAAATTAAGAAATCACTATACCATAAATGCCATTTTGCCCATCTGTAGAAGATTACAAAAGATTTTGAAAACAAGATGTTTTACTAAACTTTTCCTGACATCTCTGGAACATTTCAGTGTTTGGATTAACAGACTACTGAAAAGAGCTCACCGACTGATCTGTTCTGTTATCTAATTATTATTATTGCATCTTGTATTATTGGTTGCAAATTCGCTGTGCGATCAATGTTATTCTATTGATTTTTCAAAATATAAAAACTATTGTCTCACAGGGATCAATACTTAGACCAGCTTTGTTGGAGTATATTTACCAGCGACACAGCAGAACCAATCGAAGCACAAATTAGCAATAAATTTATTAATACAACTCGTGAAAAGTTATTTAGCACAATTCATAAAAGTGACCTAAAACGTTTAGAATTCTGATAACTAAATTTCTGTGAGAAAGAAAAACTGTGATACAAAAGCTCTCTGTTTCGAAGGCACAAGGAATGCATCATACTTGAGTGCCAAGTTTAAAGAGGTGCCTGCGTCCTGGAAACGCTACTTAATTCTCTTTATTTGCATAGATACGGGTTTTCTAATTATAATTAAACATATTAAATACATTATACAGGGTATCTATAAAATACTGAATAATACGTTAAGTAACCGAGTTCAAACAGTGTTTTTTGGTAAAGATTTCCTGCTCGAGAAAGGTATTTCGTCTTTATAGAACTAATCCAAATTATTTATTTGCAAGGCTTTCAGATGGCCGAAAAGCAACCGTGCCCAACAGGCAAAATAAAGAAGACGATGACATTAATGAACAGAATTCAGGACTGCCCCAGCCTCTAGTTGGTGATAATAATTCGAAGCTGAAACCTTCATCATTGGATCTACGAGTACCTCAACGGTTCCACTTGGACACTTTACAAGAACTTGTCATCTGACATTGTATTCAAGGTTAAGGACTACAATACATACAGAATGTCCTAATGAAGAGTGATCCACAAACTTCATGCCCTCAATTGGCCTCAAACAAGAAAGATAGACGTTCCAATACCTATGTCAAATTATTATAATGCGAATTAACAGATATCAAGAGTGTCTACAATGACAGGTTAGACTTACTGTCATTTTAAAAACTCAAAAACTTGTTTTTAGATAAATGTGGTTTTTACTCAAAAACAGAAAAGTTCTATGATCGACAATACTTTAGGAATAGCAGAAGAATTAATGATAATTCGAAATATTTTGTTGTGATTTTTGGATACTTTTGCTAAATTTCAAAATCAATTTCCAAATTTAGTATTGTCAATATATCTAATAATTTAATAAATCACATGAAATCTACTAACTCCTAATAAAAGTATGACGCCATTCTGTCTATGACCAACAGAGTTCACAAATTTCGGGAATCACTCGTTATAGTTAATAAAAAGCTAGGTTTTTGAATCTGCTGTTTTGGCTCACTCTGCACTGATCTTTATCTTGGTTTTTTTGGAGGCCAAGGAGTTCTCCCATGTTTGTTTCAGGAGTCTTAAGGACCATCCCCATGTTGATCTGGAACTCCGAACTCTCCCTCCCTGATCCCCTTGCATTTCGTACCATGTTAAGTTGAATATTTCTTCCTATTTATTCTTTACATTTGGTGAATGATGCTTCTAGAGTAAGAAAAAACGAACAACGACATTGTGTTGATTTTTGGCTTTTTAGACCTCACCTTTTCTGATTTTGGATTTGCTCATTGACTTGTTTATCTCTAACAGACCGAAACGGAGACTGACAATATTGCAAAATGAATAGGTCCCCCTTTATCTAGATATAATTCTATTTTACGTTGTGATACCTGATCAAATTTTGTTAAAGTTCCAATTGTACCTCGTATGTAGAATTCTTGAAAAATCCAGAATCAGTTTTGTAGCATTTTTTACGATATCTTTTGTGGTGTATTTTGAAAAGAAAACATTTGTTAGGCATATTGGTATTTATATGCGTTTTCATTTTGTATTATTAATTCCGCACAATGTTTATATTTTACTCATCAAGAAAACAGTGCATTTTGTGTTTTGCAAGTTATTGTGCCTTTCATTCAGTCATTCATAAAAAAATTTCAATCAATTTAACACCTGGCAACGTTGCGTCATACGCAGTTTGTTGTGGGCAAGATGGCGGGTTTGAGGGAGTTGTTTGTATCGGTATGTATAAATTGATGCATACGTAGATAATAAATCATTTTAATGAGTTATTCCACCACATAATGACTCATCATTGTTCGAATTTTCACAACAATTAGAAATCCAACTGTTCTATTATCACTGTGATCGTATTATATGCGCTTAAAGTAATTGGTACAGCGGGAAATTCAAATTCACGCACTTGCGTTCCGATTTTGTAATATGCAACAGTAAAATTTGGTAATGCATTCATTGATAAGACCAGCATGGTTATCTTGCTTATTAAATTTATTGTATGGAAATGTGTTTAACTAATTAAAACAATGTAAACAATAAGGGTGTTGCTTAATTCTTGATGAATCACGTAATAATAATAAGTAGTTTCAATTTAATTAACCTATAATTTAATCACTTTATTTTATTAAAGGATTATATTAGGAAATCAGATTTACCTGTTATATTATTATCTTTAGGGGAAAGCATGTGCCATGCATGAGGTAATCTAAATTAGTTTACTAGAATTGATGGAAATAGAACATAGTAGTACCCCGGAATTGTTCGGATTGTAGAAATGGCATTATTTAGATATTCTTAGTCTAAATATGACAATATTATTGATTTGTTGTGTAACTGCAAGGTACTTTACTATTTGTTATGAATGTGTTGTTAGATTTCTTCGCAAACCTATGCGAAGTTAAAATATTGAAAAGCGCGTTAAATAACGGATAGTTTTATTAAATTACAAATTAGCCGCAGTGTTAATTTTTTTGAATTTTTATGTTTTTAAGTGCAATTATTTAGAAGGTTGTATTAAATTACCCTTTTAAAATAAGATTTGTCGGTGAAGGTTAACAATTTGGATTAATTAAGCTCGCTGTCATGTAATAAATAAATCTATTGGTATGCAAATTATAAATATTTCTAGTTCTTGAATTTTAAATGTTTAGTTTCTTTAAATTTTATTTTCACATTTATTTTAGTAATTGCATCACTCGTGGTCGTGAATTACCATTACCCTGAAATTTGCAGTACTTTGTGTTTAATGTTGCACACTATTATTATTGGTTGATAATCATTGTGAAATCAAATCTTTTTTTAGTTGATCTTTGCAAAATTATTAAATATTTGTGGTACTTGTGGTATAATAATATCGTTAATCTGAGACCTTTGAATATTTCTTATTTTAAATAATACTACATGGTGTTCTTCAAAATTCAAGAGGGAGGTTTCTTAAAGCTTTTTGTGAGCTTATAAATCAAGTTGGAAGTTTTCTGCAAGTGTTTGCAATTGTTTTTCTAATCAAAACACTACCAATAAATGTTGCAACTGTTATTGTCACAAACAAAACACCTTCCGGTATCATTTATAACATAATCCATTGAATTTTCAATCGGTAAATTACTTATAAAGTCATCAACATACTAAATACATAATAAATAACAACAATATAAAAAGACAATGCACATATGTGCAAACATAACGTACAACATTGAATTCACACTAATACAATACACTAATAAACAGTTATATTTGGATGAAATTGCAATTTCTTTATTTCATAAGGAAATAAATAAATAAGGGGGCAGAGTTTCATAGAGTTTTCTAAACTTTCAGCTTTTTGCTAACATTCTTGAGGTTAGAGTATTAATTGTCACTTTTCAAGGTTAGAAACATTGTTAATTTAATGAGGTTAGCAACACTATTTGTCTTTTGCCTAATTTTTGTTACAGTTTTTAAAGTTCGAGAAGTATCATTTTTAATTTAGTTTTTCTAGCCGAGGACGCACGTAATAAATTAGGTTACGGTACGGGGTACCGGATTTTCGTGGTTCGCCATAGGGACCGCGGAAACGCCAAGAGATAGGAAGTGCTTTAAATTGGGGAGAAGTTGCGCATTTATAATGTTTCTTTAAAAAAAAAAAATCCTTAATCTACCAGTTTTTCACAAATTATCTTTAAAAGAAAATATTTCCGTTAGCGATAGAAATAAAAAAACAAAATCCAACGGCATAAGTAAATATATACAGGGTGCCCAATAAATTTGTCAATATGTTTACAATATCGAATTTCAGATTAACAAGAGACACAACCACACGATGTAAGTTGTAAAATTTTTTTTGAAATACGCAAGCCTATATTACATCACAAAGGCATAAATCTATAATCAAGAGACTGTTAATTTTTTTATGTTCTACTGCATCATAATACTTAGTTTAAATAATGTTTTCAGTCCAGAAAGCTATTCTTTATTGCACTAGTAACATAAATAACATAAAGTAAATTGGATTCTACTGTCAATGTCAGATAATACATTGTTACATACATAAATAACATTAATAACTATAGCAACAGCCAAAGAACGCTTTAGTACTGTATACTTTCATAAATGTCAAAATGGAAAGTTTAATTTTTAAATTTTTTTTATGGTTATTATTTTTGTTGCTCAAAGTAGTAGAACATAAAATAATGTATGACACTCGTAATACATAATATGACTTTATTGACTCGCTTTTGATTATGGCCTCGCTCGCTCAGCCATAAACCAGGCTCGTTCAATAAAGTCCTGCATTATATACTAGTAACATAAATATCCATTACGTTACGCTTCCTAACAAATCTGAGTTTACCGCATGGTAACTGTTCCGTTTTCGTATAGTAGCAAGCCGTTCATCTAATTTTTATCGAGTTGTCTTTGTTTGTTTAAAAAAAGTTCACTTTCTGGTTGTCTTCTTTGTTTGCTCATGTTTTATTTTATTACTGAGATATTGGGCTTGTGCTTTTTTAGACGATGCGATGTCTAGAAAACCGCGAATTTCCAAACATTTTGTTACTCGACACCACGTGTATTCAATTTGGCAATTACTTAGTCAAACAATCTCTTCTGATATAAACAAGCTTTTGGACTGCATATAGTTCACATCATTCAGAATGGACCCACCTGCGGACGATCTGGATTCCACCAAATGCAACTCATCGGTTTTAATTGCAAAATGAAATTTTGTTTGTTATCAGCACGGGTATTTGTAACTTGCAAAAAGCATTTACGTACTCACAGTACGTTTGATTCGTTCGTTTCATTCATGGATGGCCTTAAACTATCAAACCTTGCCATCATAGCATATAGGTATACAAAAGGAAGTCCGCCAATAGTTTGTCCAAAATCGACAAGGAAGATTGAAGAAAATGATTCCCGAATCATTGCTGATATGAACCGTACTAGCTCAATCAGTGAGATAAGCAAATGCCCACGAGCCAAGTTGGCTGAATTAGCTTTGATAGGATCAACTTTTGGACAGTATAGTGCAGGTTTTTTTTTGCAAATATAATTGGGCCCATAAAGTATTCTGAAATATTTGATTTGTAAAATCCTCTTTATCCACTTGCCTAGATGAATGGCCAGAATAACTATGGCCTTTTTTGACCACTACTCAAATCTATGGTTTAAACCAAACAGTTTTCTTTATCTGCGACGCAAAATTCCAAAATCAAAATATAGAAAACTATTCTAATAGTCACCAGCACATGCAGTATTCAGAAATAAGTAAAAAGTTACCAACAAACGCTTTATTTTCAAAATATAGACTGATTAAGTTTCATAAATAATTAAACATCTGGGAATGCAAAGCATAACCACAACGAACTCCGGTTTGTTACTTTTTTTCAGACTTCGGCAGCCATTTTGACCATGTTCCCGAGGTGATATCAAAAAACTAAAAGTACACGTTTGTCTTATTTTTTGGTGTAGAATACGATTCTCAAGTGAAAAAAAATTTTGAAATTTTTCCAATTTTCGGTGGCCATTTTGACCATGTTCCCGAAGAGTTATCAAAAAACGAAGATACCACGTTGTCGTTAGTTTTTTATGTAAAATCCAAATCTGAAGTCAAAATTTCAAAATTTGACAAAAAATGCGACAGACATACATGCTTCATTCAACTTTTCGTCGCCATTTACCTCAGACCCTTTTGAAAATACCTGGCATATTTCTTTCCAACTGATTGTATCGATGTCAAAACAAATAAACGTAAAAAGGCCGCCAAAGGCGGCCAACTGTTATGAGACTTCTTCTTCTCTTCTATCTTCACTCAGTGAAATTAGATGATACAGTGACAGAAAATCATAAGCAGAAGAGCTTGCAACAATGACCAGCTGTTGAATAATGAGATAATCATGGATCTAGAAGCCTAGATGGCTTGGCGTCTGGTCGAGATAATTCAGGGACAGTGCAGTGTTGGACGGCTGGAGGAAACGTCGACAAGCAGGTAGGTCAACAATTGGTTTCATCCCAAGGTGTTTCCATTGCAGACCTTCCTGGAGAGCGCGGCGACCAAACCTGGCGGCTGCAGACGGTATTCTTCTTCATGAAGTTGTCCAACCAAGACTCAAGTGACGATTGAAGTAGATAGTAAGACAGCTTGCAAAATTACTCTAGTCGGGATGGTGATTTAATAATTAATGAGAAGTTGAATCTAAATGAAGCACCATCTAAAATTCTCATCCGTCGACATAATACAGGACACTGGTCAGCTTGCAGTATTTATACGCGGAAGTCTCCCTGAGTGATGTAAAAAGGCAGAAAGAAGCAGGAAGTGGGAAAGTCAGGTGAGCGTGATGGTTAAACTATTGAACCACGCCTGGAAATCCAGATTAAAATATTCGTAGACACTGATCCCGAAATGTAAAGGAAATTTTTGAACAAGAGTGTTTTGCGTTTTATATTGAAAAACAATGATTTGACGTTGAGTATAACTTGATTATTACGGTATTGTGATAATTATAAAGTAGTAGTAGTAGTAGTTGGACCTAGCAATTTTTAACTAGCCTTTCGCCATTCTCTCAAACGATTCTGCAATCACCTACTATTCTTTCTTCTGTTCTCTGCTCGAACCTATCTGAGAATGTCGGTTCAGGCTAGAGAACTCAACTTTCTGGCCTGTCGGAACTCCAATTAAAAGACTTAAGGACTTGTCCACCAGTTAAAACGGTCATGTGGTCTTTTGCCCGATGTTTGCCATTCCTTCTTAGAGAGCTTCTCATAAGAGCCACGAAAATTAAGAGCTTTCGAGATGTGTTGCCTTGATATTTCAGAAAGGGTTTTAGTCCTAAACAGGTATCTTCGGCTTCAAGTCTGGCTCAAACGAGGTTAATTTTTTTTTGTTGTAGCAAGCTCTTCCATTAAAACGTTTGTACACTTCTGCACAAAAGAATTTCTTCTTCTGACTGCGTAGACCGCTTTTAGTGCCGCCTGACTGTCAGAGCAGATATATATTTTTTCCTGCGTTATTCTCGGGTTTTCCTTATATGCCACAGATAGAATGGCATAAATTTTCGCCTGGAGAACCGCTCACCTGCACGTGTGAGTTTTCCAAGTAGATGCCTGCCCCCCAAGACTGTCTCTCAACCATCCGTGTAGAAAGCCAGAGAGTTCTGCATCCCGAATTCTAAGGTAGGCCGCCATGACCTCCTTTATCCAAGTTGAAATATTCGATAGCCCTAACAGAACCTTACATGTCCTCATTGCACGAGTTATACCCAGACAAGACCAAGCATTGTAACATGCGTTCTATACTAGGCCGTGTAGATCCAATCTGAGGACGTGGAAATCATAAAAGTCGGCATTTTTTTTTAAATAAAGTGACTTGAACTAGTTTTTCCTTTTAAGAAGAAAATGAAAGAGTAATTTTTTCCAAAATAGAACAATTAACAAATCAATTGAACTTTATCACCCTGCATGCTAATCTGAAACTTTTTGCTTATTTTGCAACAGTAAGTCAGTTCATGATTTTTGGGACGCGTTGTATACTGCATCTGCACTTTCCAAAGTCCTTTTTGACTACACCATGTTTCATTTTTTGTTTTTTCATATTTATTACTGATTGAAACAATATATGTGAAGATCTTCATCTTGACATCTCCGTCGCCGTATTTGAAAAAAGAAAATATCAAAATATTGTACATGAAAAATCCCATTGGGACAATTTGCATATTTAATTAGAGACAATAAAACTTTAGTATCAATATTTTGCAAATTTTTAGAGAGAGGCACAGCCCCATGGTTTTTCTTGACTAATTGCTACTGTTTTGAGTCCAGATAGATAAACGTAGAAGAAAAAATTGCAAACTTAGAATTTGTACTTAAGATTACGTATTTTTCTCAAATTATCTCTAATTATTTATTATTCATTTATCTGATTGTATTTTATTGCTTTTTAATGGTCCACTTGAACTATTTCTGATGTCTGTGATAAGTAGAAATATCCGAAATATCCAGAAAATCTCTTATTAAATGGCTATTTCCTGTCAATATTATTGAATTTTTTAAAACTTTTATTGATCGAAATCTATGTTGGTTTATTAATTATTAAAATAGTAATTTAGTTCATTAATATTAAAGAAAGTGTCGAGGAAGTTTACCTCGTGAATAATGAAATTACTACCTAGTTCCTGAAAAATATTTAAGTACTACTTCTCTGTTACTAATAATAAAAACGCGACACAGTAAATTTTTTTCTTTACGTCTGGCAACCGTAAAATTCTCTAAATTCCCAACCACTTTTATTACGTAATTTGAATAAGATTAATACGAATAAATTTTATTTTAACCAAAGGTTATTATTTTTAACTTCTTTTTGTAGCAATTCACTGATGTAAGATTTGTAAAAAGTTGACTCATTGGAGATTTTTGTTTATTGGTAGCACCATCAGATGTAATTAAATCTTGGATTGTCATTCAAAAATTTCTAATTGTTTAACATCATTGAACTGTTTGATAACCGTGTAGTATTATCAGTTTTTCGCGTAATAACGTTAACTAGGGTCTGATGACGCTGAAATGATGATTAAATTGAATGATAGGACGGTATTTTTAATTAGAAAATATATTTTTAACTCATCGCATGAAAATATGTATTCTGGTGAGGATAGGTACTAATCAGCAAAAAAAAGGGTAAGAATAGCTACTTGAGGAAATTTCCATGAAAAGGTCTAGTTTTAAACTTCGGCAATGCACTGTCTCAAACTTGAATAAAATCTGATTTCGTTTATTTCATGGAAACCGCAGTAAGTAGAAATTTAGAAATTGTACAGTTGCGACCCTTGAGAACTAAGATACTGACTTGTTATTCTCTAGAAATGTCGAAATCTGCAGTTTCATCAATCATGTAAGACAAATCAAAAACTTCGATTTCAATACCAATTTACAACTCCAAAATTCCGACTTTGTCAGTTTCCTAGTTTTCAATGGACGACTGCAACTTTGTTCATTAATTAGTTCAAAACAGTTCAGAACTGTCAAATAATCCAAAACCTATTAATTTATGTATCTTGGAACGGTTGCATGTACGTAAGTATGTTGTTCATTTGTGCTTTCTGGATATTTTAGAACTGTTTATAAATTAAAATTTAATCATGAACATAACCTAGAAATTAAGTGATAATATTACTTGGTGCAGTATTTTCAGGAATTATAGCAAACGCAAGACATTTCTCATGAATATTCATTGTCTACTAAATAATCCAACCTAAAAATCTGATCATTCAATGTCACAGTTCAGAATAGTTTAAACCATCGTACCTGCCCAATAACCACAATACTAATGAGCACACCTATTTTATACAGGGTGATTCTGAAATAAAGGGTATCCTTTTAATAGGTGATAAGTGAGGCTAAAAGAAGACAAAAAATGAAGAAACGAAGTGGCTCCGTGAAAGTTGAAAATTTTCACAATTTTCCGAAATATTAAATACTGAACCCGCCTCTGGTTAGAAAAAGGAAAGTGTTCTTTGTATTCTCGCCTTCGGAGTAAAAAGTGAAAGTTAAGGAGATTTACGGTTGTTGTAAAACCATTGTAGTGCAAGAATGAAAATTTGCCAGACATGCCTATTTTCTTTGAACTAACGCAGGTGTAGTAGCACAATGAACAATAAATGCCATCATAAGCTACTCCCTTGGCATTTTCAACTTTCCCTTCCTAAATCTGAAGTTGAGGAGATCAAAGAAATTGTGATATGTTTAACAGGCAGGGTTGTTGAAATGTATTAAGACAGTAAAAAGATAATAGCATAATTTATGTCACGAGCAATTAGACTCCAGTCTCGCAAGCAACATTTTAATCCCTTATTATTATTTAGTCATTTGAATAGAAAACATTACGGAAGATACTACTAATTATCGCTTCTGTATTTAACTCAATTCCATAAAATTAACCAATTTTTATTTATGTAGCATAATGCTTATTGAAGTTTTTGGTTCTTCGGAATTTTACAGAAAAAAGTCACTAACAGTAAAATTTTAATATTTTTCCGTTTACAGATCAAAAAGTAAATGTTATAAACGTGTCCATAGGTTATTTATGGCATTGTAGAAACCAGAAAAACTATTATAAGCGTTTAAAGTGCGAGAAAGGTTTGGTGTGTTTACCACGCTTTCGGCGAAATAGCGGTTCCTTTTAACATAAGCTATCGCCTTCTTTTATCTCGAGCAAGTAGTAAATAGTAAGTCTGTCAACTAAGCAAGTACAGCAACTTTATTTTACCCCCCATCATGTTTACTTCTTAATCCAAAAAAGCGAGAATTATAAAAAGGTTTCTCGTCAAAACGTTTTCTTGGAGATTAAATATTTGGTACCTGCTTCTTTCAAAGGCACTGGCTTTACCCTAACAACTAGGTACTTCCAATTTCTTTTTCTAAAAACATATTTCAATAGTAAAATGAAGGTCGCTGACCGCTGCCTATTTAATGCGAAAATATAACTTCTTTTATTAACGTCAGAAATGCGAATCTCATTCAAAAGCGCACGAAAAAGGGCCATAATTAATAATTCAATCTTCTTTCGTTTTCTTGTAAAGACTAAACAGAGTATCGCGACGTTTACGCATTCATGTTATCACCTTATTACTCGAAAGACGGGCAACTTACCAAAATATTACAACAAATGTTGAAAATGACCGCCGTCGACCTGAAGACAAGCCTCTATGCGTCGGTGAAAACTGTTACGCACACGAGTAAATATTCCAGCTGTATTGCGAATTTCTGCGGCTGCTGCTAAAATGCGTTATTGAAGGTCTTCCGCGTTTTCGACTTTCGTGCGATATACAACAGACTTCGTGTGACCCCACAAGAAGTAGTCCAGAGGATTTATGTCAGGGCTACGAGCAGGCCAGCGTACGGGACCATTGCGACCAATCCACCGATGGGGAAACATTTCGTTTAAATAGCCCTGCACACGTACGCTAGTATGCGGAGGGGCTCCATCATGCATGTAATAAATATGCCTACGAGTTTCTAGAGGTGTATCATCCAACATATCTGGCAACCTGTTTTCTAGAAATTCCAGATACGTGTCTCCGTTTAACCGCTGTGGTAAAATGAATGGTCCAAACAATGTGTCTCCTAAAATGCCACACCACACATTAATACAAAACCGCCATTGAAATTTATTTTCCCTAATCAGGTGAGGATTAGCGTCATTCCAATAATGTACGTTATGAAAATTTAAGATACCGTCTCGCGTAAAACAACACTCATCCGTATACAGTACTTTCTCTACAAATTCCTGTTGTTGCATTGTTTTTTGTTGAAACCACTCACAAAATGTTCGTCTCGGTGCAAAGTCATTTTCAGTTAAATGCTGAACCCGTCGTACGTGATAGGGATGTAATATGACTTTAATATCCGTGCGCTGTTGCTTGGGAAACGTTTATGTCGCGTGCGATACCGCGGGTACTTATTGTAGGATCTTCATTAATCATATCTAATACGTCTTCTTCCGCTTGAAGAAAGTGTGGTGCTCGTTCTTGTCCACGGCCTTCCTATGTTGCGACGGTGCTACCTGTATCACGAACTCCTTGTATCGTTTGCAGTATTGTATTCCGCGAAGGCTGTCTTCGTTGTGTAAACGATCGGCGTACAGTCGTTTTGTCGCTTCTACATTATAATGACATTCTCCATACATTAAAGTTATGTCTGCCAACTCTTGAGTGGAAAACATCTCGCTCACTTGAAATTTTTTCACACCTTGTCACTCTCAGGAAAGTCAAAGACAACATGTTCCGACCCTTACATATGTAAATAGCTACCTGCCAATGACAAGGAGGGTCAGCCAACCCCTATCGATTTTTACTTAAGTAAAAGTATGAGAGCAGGACCGGCTTGGCTTAGCTATTAAATTTCAAAAGTCTTTTTCTCTGAAACTATGCAATTTTTACCTACCTTTTTTTATCGCAAATGTATGTACTATCACACCGCTATCCACCTTTAAGAGGATATCCTTTATTTCAGAATCACCCTGTAGATCAGAAAAAGGATACTTGAATAACCTTCTGTACACATTTTTATGAAATCATTGTTTATGTCCACGAGCAGATGGCACGCTACCATGCTATTAATGAAAGAATCCCTGATTGGTTGACATGTGAACGAACTACTCTGGAATAGCACGATAAATAAGTACAAAGAACACTTACTATGTTACAAACACAAATGCCCAGAAAAATACAATTATGCCAAACACCTAACCGAACACAATCATCCTATGACCACAAACAACCACATTAAATTTTTGCAGTAACAAACACTATAGCGTTTCAGATTAATCTAGTTACATGCTATATACAGGGTGTCTCCAAAAGGTTGGGACATAGCCTAACTGCAGACTCCTGGGATAAAAATAAGAAGATTTAACCCAACTTACCTATATCCAAAATTGTCTCGTTAAGTTGGTACAAGGCGTCAGTTTTGTGAAAAAAAATTAATTTTGCGTATAAAAATAGTAGGCTTTGATCGATTTTTATAATTTTTGGTACGGCATGTTTTGTGACTATAAGTCACGTTTCAAGATGGTTTTGGTCTTCATCAGTAAGTTGTAAGTGTATTAAAAAAATGTCGCAGTACAAATTTGGTGAAAACATTTTAGTGCCTAGGCTGAAAACTTTCCATTTCTTTTCCAAAAAGATATTTTCTTTAAAAACATTTTTTGTATTTTTGTAATTTGGGTTAACGCTTAAGGTTTATCCACAAAAAAATAAAATGTGATCTGATGATCATGCTTTTTTGATAGGAATAATCTAGAAATAATCTAGTTAGCCGGAATACCTATCTTGAAATGGCAAATCAGTATCATTTGTTTGTTACATGTCAAAATCACAGAAATTACATTACATGCGATGTCATATTATTTTTTTGTGGACAAACCTTAAGCGTTATCAAAAATTACAAAGATACAAAAAATGTTTTTACAGAAAATATCTTTTTGGGAAAAACAATTGAAAGTTCTCAGCTTAGACACTAAAAAGTTATCACAAAATTTGTACTGCGACATTTTTGTTTAATACACTTACAACTTACTAATGAAGACCAAGACCATCTCGAAACGTGTCGCACAACATGCCATACCAAAAATTATAAAAATCGATCAAAGCCTACTATTTTTATATGCAAAATTAATTTTTTTAAAAAACCTTTGACGCCTTGTACCAACTTGACGAGGCGATTTTGGATATAGGTGAGTTGGGTTAAATCTTTTTATTTTTATAGAGACACCCTGTATATTAGAAAATAAAACTGTTTTTAAAACAAATGAAAATTTGAGTGAAGACAAAACAAAAAAAATTGCAAAATTTTCCAAAATTATAATTAGTTAATTAATTTTCATCAAAATTATCTTGGATATTATTTATCGAGTGTGTTTCTTAATTTATCCAAGAAACCATTAAATGGGACAGTTGTTACGTTACCGTCACATACAGTTATATTGGAGTCGGGTACTTTGCTGATATTATTTTTTTGATGGCGTATAATCTTAATGTCGAGTCCATCCTTCAATTTAGTGAATCTTCGATTCTTTGGATTTGGTTTACAACGTGAGAAAGCATCTAAAAAGATGAGTATGAACTGCTCAAATAGTTGCTGATCCACTAACGAAACGAACATAACCCATCATCTTCTAATAATTTGAAGTATGTTTCATTGCAATTTAAAATCATTCTTAAAAAAATAAAAGGACATTTGTATAAAAAATGTAACCTAACCAATTTTTGTCATTAAATCTGCCAAGTTGAATTCTTCTTCTTTTATTTTTATTTAGATTACTTTTCCATTTGAGAGTTGATCAAGTAGGTGGCGCCCTGAATATAATTAACATCAATATAAAAACTTTTTTGGTTAGTACTGCTTACCCTGCTTACCCTTACCTACGACCTAGTGCTTCCAAAACAATGAACTGCCGGAGCTGTACGGTTAAATAGTTATTTACCGTCACAACGCAAACTAGATGTTTTGGAAGCGTTAGAAATTTACAAATACAAACACAAGATGGCGATTGGCATAGTAAAATCGCCGTTGCTACAAGTGTTGGATGAAGAATGAAAATCATAATTTCTTTGTTAGGTCTTGACTCAAATTAGCTGGTTACTATGACAACTTGTTTATTTATGTACTTGAAAAGAATATTATGTATTTATGTCAATATCGAAACGCCTCAGACTAATAAATTTGAGGTTATAGGCGAAATGGTGTTTTTATAATCTATCTTAGATAGGTATGTTTTCTTGGGCGTACACAAAAATCTTTTCGAGTTTAATCTTTCATTCGAACTGCACACGGATAAGTTTTGACAGCATACACGAATTGCACACGATATCTACCTAAGGAAAGGAAAAATGAAGCGGAATCACTTTTATATATTTTTATTGTAATTTCTATACATCTATCTTGTACCTACTTCTTGGAAAACGTCGAGTTAGCCTCGAATTAGATATAATCTGTATCTTATTTTCGAAATAAATAAATTTGCTCTTTCGTAAAATGTGTATTTTTTCTATTTCTGTATTTGTTTGTAATTTAATTTTATTATAATTTGCAAGACTAGACCACCTCAGATTGGCGCCCAACTACCTTGTAACTTTTCTAAAACTAACGTTTTCGCCTTGCAATTTTTCGCCATACATCGCCACATTTCGTTTTAGTGAAAGTCATTTATTTATATCCGTGTGGCAAAAGTGCTCTACTATATTCATTAATAACTTCTGCGATGCATTCAAAAAGTGCCTAAGCTAAATGGTGAAGATTAATAGAAAATGGAATTTGTTTGTTGACACGCCCCTTATGTACAGATAACATTGTTGTGTGTAATTCGTGAATGTCTGGCTTGAACATATCCGATGAACTGTCATTATTTGTGAGCAAATTGAATGCAGCCGATTTTTTCGTACCTCATCTATTCTCAACGAACTCCGAAGGAGTCCTTACTGAATTTGCGAAGTCTGTCTGTCTGTCCGCATTTTTGTCAAATTTTGACTTTAGATTTGGATTCTACATCAAAAACTAAGACAAACGTATAGTTTTAGTTTTTTGATACCACCTCGGGAACTTGGTCAAAATGGCCGCCGAAGTTTGAGAAAAGTAACAAAACGGAGTTCGTTGTGGTTATGCTTTGCATTCCCAGATGTTTTGTTTTCCATGCCCAAAACTGCCAACATCGGTTTTATTTTTCCTGAGAATGTAAAAGTCGAAAGTCGGTTGCCTTCTTAACTTCTAAGCAATCAACCAAAGTTGCTATCGAGTGGAACAGAACAAAAATTTAATTACTTGGTAGTCAAATTTTTGTTTACCTCGTGAGTACACTCTCAGCAGCTCTACAATAAGGACTTTTTGTATAAAGTATTGTTAACTACATTGTCAGCTAACAATGTGGTTACTCCATGTCCCATTACTTTTGAATTCCTTACACGTTACAAAACACCCCTTTAATCAATTTTAGTCTTAATATTATTGAATAATATTGAATTCTTGTCATATGACTTCAAATATTTAAAAGACATTATCAATTTAAGAACGAGAGTAATTCATTTTTTAATCCATGTCGTGAGTTTGAAAATTGATGAGACGTAGAATAAGAATTGTTTATGCTATCGGTCATAAAAAGCAGGAATGGTCTTTGAGAAACAGGTCCAAATTCTATTATAAAGCCTATTTATTAGAAAAGTAGTAGAGGTTTTGTTTTGCAAACGTGTTTATACCCTTAATGAGCTTATTCCGTCAAATTTGAGAATTAGTATCTAATTATTTTTAAGTTAAAGTTGTCCGAAGTGAATACTTCCAGGTAATGTTCTTTTTCTTGAATTTAAATGGATACTTTTATATTGAGAGCAAACTAGGGCATTGACAAGGAAGTATTGGTTAAATCCCAGTACTGATTATGTGACAGAAAGAACTTTTTCAGAGAAATCTGAAAATTCTAGGGGCAGGTGAAGGAAATCGTAAAAATTTCTATTTTTGATTTTCTAAAGAAAAAGCCTGAAGAAGTCCTCAAAGTAACATTTAGTGAATTTGGACGGTTCTGTAAAATTTCCCACTTTACGGATTTCCTAGGACTTCGAAAGGTTTGCTTATTACTAGGAGAACCCAGAGTAGTTTGCATATTTATTCGGAAGGTTGGAAAATTCTGCGATACACTGTCTTTATTTTTTATCCAGAGCTGTTCCTTGGGTTGAGGCTTAGTACCTAACGAAGAAACGAACGTAAATAATATTTCACTGTTGAATGATGTCAAGATAAGGAGGCTTTTCTTCTTGTTTACAATGGAGGGCCCCCTTGAGAAAGTGATTCCAGAGTGGTTCACAGTAGGTAAAAACCAAGATTTTAGTTTTATATGTTGGTATTTACAGAGGATCACCTAGATCTTATTGGGGTTAATACTCTCCGAATGATGGCAGATAGTTTTTGGGCGTTTAGTAGGGGTTTCCATAAATAGCTTTAAAAATTGACTTTTGTAAAAACTGAAAATATTTTGCGTAAGTATGGCAAGGCGGATCAAAAAGTTTGATGTAATTACTCGTAAGAAAATTAAAAACGTCGAGATAAGTAAGTTTGGACTAGTAAAGGGTTTTCCAATAAGAGGTGTTATTTTGATATTCAAAGAAAAGTGCCATTTTTTAATATAAATGATCGGATGTTTATTTCATTATAAAGAGGAAGGTATGGTGTTAATAGTGGAAAATAACATCAGGCAAATGACCACCACGACCACGTTTACAGGACAATATCCTTTTCATGAAATTTTCCATAACCAAATCGCAAAGTGGCTGGCCTATGTCCTCGATAGCCTCACGAATTCCATCTTTAAGGTCTTGAATCGACGCTGGGCTGTTGGCGTAGACCTTCTCTTTCACGTGGCCCCAAAGAAAGAAGTCGCAAGGTGTTAAATCACAAGATCTCGGTGGCCAATTGTGATCACCTCTTCGAGAGATAACACGGTCCGGAAACTTTTTCCGTAAAAGATCAATGGTTTCGTTGCTTGTGTGGCACGTAGCGCCGTCTTGTTGAAAGTAAACGTTGTCCAGATCAATACCATCCAATTCCGGCCATAAAAAATCGTTAATCATCTCTCGATAGCGCAATCCAGTCACCGTAACTGTTGCTCCAGCCTCATTTTCGAAAAAGTAAGGTCCAATGACTCCGCCGGACCATAAACCGCACCAAACAGTCACACGTTGAGGATAGAGAGACTTTTCAACAATAACTCTTGGATTTTCTGAGCCCCAGATCCGACAATTTTGCTTGTTGACGAAGCCACCGAGGTGGAAATGGGCCTTATCACTCAAGATGATTTTTCGATGGAATTCTGGATCATTTTCATGCATTTCAACGACCCAATCAGCAAAGACACGACGTTGTTGATGATCGGCCGGCTTGAGTTCTTGTGTTAACTGGACTTTATAAGCCTTAAGACCCAAATCTTTATGCAAAATACTGTGTAATGACGTTTGTGGAATGGCTAATTCCAAAGAACGACGAGGAATGGACAACCTGGGTTTTCTTTAACACTTTCGGCTGCAACAGCAATATTCTCGGCTGTTCTTGAGCGCCGTGCACGGGTTTTATTCTTCACATCACTAACTTGTCCCAAGAGCTCGAATTTTTTCACCAATTTCTGTATTGCGGTCCGACAAGGTGCTTCACGGTGACCCAAAAATGTTCGAGTTTTACGAACCGTCTCTGCCAAATTTTCACCATTTTTATAGTGAATTTTAATAATTTCAATGCGTTGTTGAAGCGTGTATCGTTCCATATTTATTAATGGCGTAGTTTCTACTTGTCAAATGTCAAAAAATGATAGCTTCAAAAGTGACATCTACCGAAATAGCGGGCTATTCAAAATAACACCTCTTATTGGAAAACCCTTTATAATGTTACCTTTTCGAAATCAGGAATGACCGGAGAGTAATATTTTATTTAGTGTACAAGGAGTTTCATTGAAATTAAAAAATGGATATCCACATTTCGATGCTCACTTTGGGATGGTGGAAATTGTAAGAGATACCAAGTCGGTTAAATTAGAAAAGATTTGGCTATTTTGAAGATCAGTTTACTTATGGTTTTGTTTTTTCAAAAAAGTTCACGGCTTACTAGATATTTGGTAAAAACGAAATTATCTTATTTTTTTTTAAATAAAAAGTTTTCCCACTTAGTGTGCCATGGCTTTAAACATATGAAAATCATTGATTTTTGTTAGATAAATTACATTTGTTATGTAACAATTGCTAAAACAAAACAAAAGACGCTTTTAAGATATTTTACTGAGCATTCACAGATAGCATCAAATAAGCAGCTAATGCCTTATAAAGCGTATTTATTTTGTTTTAGCAATTTTTGCATAACAAATGAATTTCTTTGATAAAACTCCATGACTTTGTGTGGTAGATGTCATGGTGCACTATGATGAAAAATGATTTTCACTTCATAAATTCGGGAAAACAAAAGAATAGCTATGTCAAACTATGTATCACTGAAAAGCATTTAAGGTGTGCAGTTCAGTAATATGGAAATCAAGTAGACGTTCCATTAGAAAAAAAATTGGATTTACGTTTCACCGCCGAAGTAAAACAAAAGACAATTGCGAAAATAATTTTTTTGTGTTTCAGAGTAGATTCTCTAAAATACCCTCTTTGCTGTGCTTTTCTATCATTGCTCGTTTCTGAGATATTTCACTTAAAAAAAAATAAGATAATTTCGTTTTTAGCAAATATCTAGTAAGCCGTGAACTTTTTTGAAAAAATAAAAGCATACGTAAACTGATTTCCAAAATAGCCAAATCTTTTCTAATTTAACCGACTTCGTATCTCTTACAATTTCAGAGATCCCAATAGTGAGCATCGAAATGTGGACACACTGTACAGTCCATTAGTGAAGCAAACTCCAAGAAAGTGTAATCGTTAGTATTTATACATAACTAAATGACCTTTTGCAAAAATTAACACTTACTACGTACAATGTATTTTTGTTTGTGTATTGTGACACATTTTTGACACATTTTTGACTGGATGTTAAGCAGTTCATTTATTTATCACAGTAAACACAAACTCCCAAACAAAATTGTTGAACATATCTATCGAACGAACCCAAGTGACATTTCCTCCAAAAATAATGAAGCTTGTAAGCACTAAAACAATTCAGTGTTTACTTCAATTATCAGGATTTTAAGGGCGTCGCGTCGTTTGCTTTTTGATCCCCTAACTTGAGCGACTTTCAAATAACGAGATTGTTGTAGTTTAGTTATCCATCCGCGTGGCCTTGTAAAACTTTCATTTACGTAAGAGATTCGCTCGATTGATGGACTAATATTTATTTCTGACGGCGCATCTAAAATTTAAAAGCTTTAGCGTATTGGAGTTGAAGCAGAAAAATATTTTCATTTTCTAGAAAAATCGGCGTAATTATACGTTGTAAAATTAACGATTAACTCCTAAATTCTTGTACTATTTGACATGGTGCCAACAAGGATGCAGAATGTATACACATAAAATATACTCAGGCGCCAGGTTCTGAAGGGCACCGAAAGAAATACGTACAGTTACGTGCAGATATGCACAAATACATCTTTGTGTAGATCAGATTTTTTTGTTTTTGGTAATCCCTGTGACATACCACAAAGAAAATATCATAAGAATGTGCCCACTGCCTGCTATTAGGTTCATTAAGTATTCCAGATTATATTTAATCCAAAATATCCATGTTATTCTAGTAAACGCGTTGAGGATGATATATTTTGGTTCTTAACTTAATGTAGGCTGTAGGCAAATCTAATTGGGGTTGATATTTAGGAACATAATTTACAATTATGTTATGTCTAAGCGAATCTGTCTTAGAATAAATTCCTGAATTACCTAAATATGGTTATAAGTTTTTCCTATGTAAAGTGATAAAATGAGATTTTCCTAACAACATGCCCTTGTTTCAAGGGCGGCTGTGACATCGACCGTTTCAGGTTTTATTTTCGGTTTTTATATCCAGTAAAAAAGCTGGAAAAAAGGTAGTTGAAAAGTTTTTAAAATACTCCCACTGTATCTGACAATTGAACATGTGGAGTTGTTTGAATTAAATTAACTTTAATCTACCAATAATACAGGCTTTCCCTAAAATTAGCAAATCTGTGATTCCCTTCGTAATAATTTCAGCGATTGTCAGATTAAAATTATCTTGAACGGATGGAACACGTCGACAAACGACGGATCCAACATATTGATTTAATCGGTTGTTGCTATAGCACATTAGTAGCTGATGGTAACATTTTATAATGAGAGGGTAACATTAAAGAAATATCATTTATCTTAGCAAATTAAAAAAATAAGATCTGTATAACATATTTAGAAGAAAATGTACAATTTAATTATTTAAATTGCCAAAAAGCCATCGACTTAAAGGTAATAAACGGAAAACAAAAAAAAAATAATAAAGAATCAAGCAACAAATTGACGGTTTTCCTTATAATTAATTTAGTAAGTATTGATCTAATAAATTAAATGAAACTTATTAGCGAAGCAATTTCTTGGTTCTTGTAGGTAAAGAAGGGCAATTTTGCTAATCCTCTTATATGATCCTCAGAAAGTGAAAAAATTACATTTGAAAAAAACAGCGATTTTCAAGTTTTAAATTTGCATTTATATCAAATGGATCCAAGAAAGAAAAAGGTTAGTAAATAATAAATAATAATAACTAACAGCTGCGTATTAGAAAACGTTAAAAATTAGAATTTTGTGCTTATTACTGAATATACAGGGAGGTTTACAACCTCGTCAGCTAAATAGGGAGATTATTTTGGACAAGAAAACCTAATAAACAAACGTCCTATCTTTCTTCCTTAAAGAGCTACAAGCGTTTTAAAGTTAAAATACATCGCTAAACAAATCAAGTGAACAAAATAGAGCGAACTTAGAATAAAACAACATTTTCATAACCAGTACTATTCTTGCTTATTTCATTACGTCATAAGTTACACAGCGTGACAGCGCACTGTATTGAAATATACTATTCTGACACGTGTATGTGTATAAGAGAAAGACACTATCCTCGCGACCTCTATTGGAAATTTAAAAAACTAGTTTGACGGTAGTTATCGGGTCATCAAAATATTGCCACAACAGTAAAACATATCGTCAGCTTTGGAGATTTATCATCTCTGGCAACGTTGGTTGGAGCTGATGAGCGCCTTTTCTTCCGCCAAAGTAAGAATGTCAAGCCAATTTAAATGACCTGAGGTAAGTCTAAGGTTTGCTGCTACGTGGTAAAATACAGATATTGCCAACTTCAACGAAATATACTTGGACAACCAAAAAATAATCAAAGTGAACTAGCACGCTCGTGATTCACTCTAATTTTACCTGAAAATTGGAACGAATCACGAAGGTGTCGGAGACCCTTACGGTTTCCAGGCGCACTAGACTTCTCGTGGTTGGTTGCCGTGAAGGTCGCCTTGCATGATTTTACTTGATTCTTCTGTATTAAAATTATCGTTTGTTGCTATTAGCCCGATTAATGTCCATTTCTAGCTGAAAACGTTTTCTTAATATACAGGGTGTTCAGATTTTACGGCGAATTTTTTGCCTTTCTGATATTTTAATTTTATTTTAATACGATGCCTTCCTCGAAAGCAATAAACATTTTTAAAGTAAATATTTTTTTTGGGGGAAGTTTGTTGGGTTCACCCAGAAACTACACAGTATAGAATTTCATGTTGATATTTTACTACGTCGCTGCTGAAGAGCAACTTTCTTTGCTAAACAAATAAATTGCAATAAAAACTCATTGCTTATGTATTATGACTTGTAAGTATGTCTTACGTACTATTCTCTAAAATAAAGAATAATGAACTTTTATTACAACCTTAGCTTAATGTCCAAAGTAAGGCGCTGTCCTTGAATTACGCCATCCCTTTTCCTAATTTCGTACCGTTGCGCCCGATATCACCATCATAAGTTTTAAAAGCACTCCTCTCGGACACTTCAAATGCGAGACCTCTCTTCAATCTAAACCAGGTATAAGGATCCCGTCTGACTTAGAAATTTCAAGAAATAAATTACGTGCGCCATACTTCACCCTACCCTATTCCCTTGTAGCGGTGCACAATGCTCTTCCTTCCTTCCCTTCTCCAGCGTTGCGTATTTTAAGGATCACCCTTAGAGCAAGTTCTTTGGTTAACGAAATGTAAATAATTTTTCAAAATTGCACAAAGACAGAACGGTAGTGAATAGATGAGTTGATCAAGTTCTTTGGCCAAATCCAGTTCATCGATTTATTACAATTTTATTAGAAATAAATAGAAAATATGCCAAAATATACTTTTATTTTAACCTATTGGACACTTCTGAAGAAACCTGAAACAAAATTGTTTACCACGGCAGATAAAAACGTTCACTAATGCAAAATAGAAACCAAGAAGTCACCAAAAGATCTTGGCAAACCCTAAAAGCGACTTTTGTCAAACTGATGCACCTTACAAAGACAGAATCTTATTCAGTTAATCGCAGTTACAAATTTTATGCCGAGTTTTTCCCCTGCACCCTTACCTGTATGATTTTCTATACTAAAAACTGCATTTCAATAAAGTCCTATTTTGATGAAATGTTCCTTACACTCCATTAGGTGTAGAGAATGGAGGTGAATAAGAGTGGATACGATGAAACATGCATGGTGCTGTTAGAAATAATTCATTGGAGAAATCTTCAGTCGTTTGAGCAATTCTGTAAATTTTTATTAATTTTTCAATTGGAACTGTCATTGTGGATACACTCCTAACTACCATTTTTTTGGTTTTTCGTTAGCAGCCTAGTCTTCGTCCTTATTTCTGCTATGGTGCACAAAAAGTCTAGTTTTGGACGGGCCTAAGAACGAAACTGAAAATAAAGAAGAAATTGTTTACTACAATGTCTAGATCTTCAGTTTTTCGTTTCTATGTGGATTGGGCAGAAATAAAGTTGCAAGATTAGTTTTGACGCAAGGAAAACTAAGATCAGGGTTACATCAGCACTTATTATGATAGTTTGTGACTAATGAATGCGTTGATTCTGTGTACTAAATCTTCAATAAAGATGTTATGTCTACTTGTAAATGTATCAGGCTTGGTAATATTGTTTGAGTGTCTTGACGGAAGTTAATCTTAAATGCGCAGATTTCCTAAAAAAAATGTAAGAATGGAATTATATCTCTCAGCTTTAGAAATTTTGTAAGCATTACGTATAAGCTATGTATAGACCGTGTGTGCCTTGACCACGAAAAAAAATTACTAACCCTAATGAGTTAATGATTGATAATTTTTTCTGCGGCATACCTTTAAGTTTTCAAAAGAAACTTGACTAGTTATGTCATCGTCTCAATTATATCGTTCTTTTCTCTTTCTAATGACGTCAGGAGGCGATGTTGAATTAGTACCATTTGTATTGACAAACCAAATGTACCTAGAGAGAACGAGAGAGAGAGACCGACCGACCATTTTTTGCCGCTTCCAAAATGTTTCACCACCTGCTCTTAACTGAGCCCTTGAGTAAATATTATGTAAGTATCAAACGAATGCTTTTCATAAAAAGACCAAATTCAGGAGGTAGGTAATTAAAATATTAGCAAATTACTTGCAGTTGGACGCGAGTTCCGTATGAATCGCTTATTCTCTACGAAAGTAGGTACATATATACGTAATTGTTTACAAATCAAAATGAAGGTTTCAAAAAAAAGATGGGATTGTCCACAAAATAGTGGAAGCCAGATGTAGTAATTTCCACACCATTTGATCTATTTAGGGCGGGTTGTTGACTTCAAGTTCAGATTTCAATCCAGGTTTAACTGCGTAGAAACAATTGTTACAATAATCGCTTTTTTGCAGTTAAATCTATGTCAAAATGTAAATTTAAAATGAAGAACTCAAAATTGCAAAACTGAGAACTTCTGCTGAACTTGGTAAGTATGAGAATTAAGATAAAAAAAAACAATCATTCATTATTCGCATAAAATGACAAATGCCGATATGCACTGTTTCAATTAAACTTATGGTAGAACTAATCGTGCAGTTTTGCTTCTGTTAGACGTCTACATTTGAAAAATTGGGTTTGTCTGTTTGATTTCTTTTCTTGGAACTGCAATGTTTGCAGTCAAAATTAGATATTGATAAACATGTAGTAAGTCAGCTATTAATAGAAGTTTGATTTTGAAATGTTCTTTTTCTCTTAATCATTTAAAAAAGGATTATACCTGTCAAAGCTAAGTAGGTACTGTAAAGAATAAAATAGTCGATTAGGAATTAACGAGCGGTGTAGGATCCTGCAAGTCATTCAGTTAGTTGCATTTCCGAAACCACACTGTGTGATAATGTGTTAATAATAAATTTGAAGAGAAGTTTCTGAACTAGAGTATTTCTTCATCATTTTGTAATTTATTAAAAATACTTTTACCTACATCTACAGTTTTTTGTTTGCTCTTACTGAGTATTGGGTATAAAATAAGAAATTACCTACGCCAAAGTTTCCAATAACACCATTTGCCCTCTCCTGTTCGCGATTTGTCATATAATTTAAATAGATATGGAAAGAACAATAGATTTATATTTTTTTACTTTTTTAAAATATTTCAATACAAATACAAATAGAGCAGATAATTTTTCCCATAGTAATTCATTTAGTACGTTATAATTAAATTGGTTGTTATTTTGGATTTTTATATTTATTACGCGTTATAAGTTTAAACGAGATTAAGATGATTAAAATATCAATAATTAGGAAATTCCGTTTCTTAAAGTATCTTTATTATTTCTTTTTGTTTTTTATATTAAATACATTCTATTTACGTAATGATTCGTTAATTGCGTTCTTTTTTCTGCTATATTAAACGTGCAAATAACAGAATCGCTACAAATCCATTGACCTCTTTGGTTTGGTTATTTCAGTCAGCAAGAACATTGCCAATTCCGCAAAATCTAAATATTGACCGTGAGACATTACGCTTTTATATGATAAAAATAGATATTTTTAATGTTATTATCTACAGGGCTACATCTTACTTAATTGACGTTATCATCTCGTAAACGTTTTCAAAAATAAAAATGGAGAAGCAAGAAAAAACAAAAAAATAAAAAGAGCTGACGAAATTTTCACATGAGTTTCATTTTACCCACAGGTTATCATCATCAATTTTTTTGTTCCGCTTGTTGAGAAATTTATTTTTAAATAACAATCGATAGTAAAAGCGGTTTTATTTGTTTTTTATTTTGTTTCCTAAAGAATCTTGTATTTTATTAATTATAAGACTAAGGCCTTTTATTAATAATAAAATCTCAATTTATTGGTAGTCATTTTCTAAATTTTTTCAGTGAGTAAGTGATTCTAAAATTTGATGTTTCATGGTTTTTGGAAATTATGGCTTTAACAGAATCAAGTTGGCACGTGTTCGTATTTTTAGAGTTTCAATAGATGTTGCCAATTTGTCCGAAAAAATATGGTTTACTGATCTAATAGTTGAATTACGTTTTAGAGAGGATGACTTAGAAATTAAATTACGTATTACTCTCTATAATATAATATGTTATTCAATTCTATGTTATTTCGAATCTGTATTTTTGTCCCATATATTGAAGTGCCAAATATATTTATATATTCTCCATTTTGAATACGATGGTAAGAGTAATTTGATTATAGTCAAGTCCAAAAAAGTAACCAATTTACATCGGACTTGCTTTATATTAATATGGTTATCAATGTACCTCTCTAGATACATTCATCATCTTTTGTATTTTGAAGAACAGACTCTTTAAGAGGCTTGGTGGCGAGGGCAGACGATCAGAACCAAACAGCATTTCTCAATATTCTAAGAAAACTTTTCAGGGAACCTAAGAATAAGTTCAAACCTTTCTCGTTCCCCCAGACTCTCCAACCAATTACTCTACAACCCTGAGACACAATTCTTTTACGCTCCATCAAACAAAACCGAGTTCCGGAGTTTCCTACCCTCAGACTTCGATGATCGTTTGTGGTTTATTGGTGCTTTCGTAGTAAGAGGGGATGTGCTTCGTGTGGTTGCTTTTTCAATTGGTAGTGGACTGGAGACCGGTTTGATATCGGAGCGGATTCTCCATTTTCTTGGCGATTTCTCTCGGAACGACTACATTTCGTATTTCCTCTTCCTTATTATATCACATGTTTCAATGAGGTTTCTGTTTCCCATGGGATGCAGAGGCTTTTTAGAGCTTTGTAGCTCCTCCCCAGCCTTAGGGATTGGTGTTGTTGTGACACAGCTCGCTAGTGGGGACGTAGAAAGCAACGCTGGTTGATGAGTGTAGGTATTGAAATGGCAGCAACTGCAACTGGTAAGTTGAAGGGTTGTTATCTTGGATGATTGATAGTGCTGAAGGTGTTCGTTGAATAATGGTGACAAAATTGGTGGAAGTGGACGACGGCGAGATGATTGAGTTGTTGGATGTTGATGTCAAGAGTTTTTAAGTCAAACTGGGGAAGAATAGAGGCGAAGTTATTTTATGGACTTCAGTGGAGGAGAGATGATTGAAGTATGTTGTTGGCTTTGGAGAAATTTAGTGAAATGGATTAGGGAGTTTATGGTAGGAATTCTGGGTTATCTTGAATAAAACGGTTCTTCTCAAAACTATAATCTAATTTGGAGTTTGGGTAGCTGTGGAATGTGATTAGACCTGAGGTGCTTCATGCTCAGGATGACAGGCTGATCGGAACGAGGCTGAGCCGAGCTGCATTCCCCATTCCAAATTATAAATTATTCCCCTCCATACCTTCCATACAGCGGTCACTTATACTTTACCGTTTTGCTTCGATAATACAAATATAAGAAATACAGGGTGTTTTGAAAACGAGTGCCAATACTTGCCAGGTGCGTTCCTCGACACAAATTGCACTGTTTCTGAGATACAGAGTGTTAGAGTTTCATTTAAAATATCTTATTTCTTCAATATTTCAAAAACGAGGTAACATATCGGACTGAAATTCTCTACACTTTCTGCTCCTTTAGGTAGTTTTTTGTTTGATATCCCCAATAAAGGCGGGACATTGGGGGACGCCTACCCTACTATAAAACAAATTGTTACACCATTGAAAAATTTAAAAACACTTTAGGTTTGGTTCAACTATTTAGCAAAAGAAGCCCTCTTGTATTTTTCCCATAGAATGCATCATTTTCGGGTAAAATTGAATTTTCGAAAACCTCTCATGTTCGGTAATTGTTTGCATTGCATTTCTTGACAAAGATTAAGCCTTTTTTTGTCATGCAACTTTTTTCCTTAAATTGCACCATTCTCGAGATACAGAGAGTCAAATCTAATTTAGAATTGCTTGTTTTTAATGAAACTTACGACACTGTATTTTGGAAGCGGTGCACTCTAAGCAAAAACAGCTATATGGCAAAGAAAGCCTAATTTTTGTCGAGGAATTCAATGCGAATACTTTCATCCTGTGTTTGAGATGATGTACGACCTTTTTTGCCATTAATTTTTCAGTAACGTAAATTTTTTTTTCAAAGTAGTGAAATAGACGCTCCTCCTAATGTCCCGTCTGTGTTAAGGATATCAAACACAAAAAGTACCTAAAATAGTAAGACACCTTGGAGAAACAAGCATGTAAAAGATTTCGTGAAATATCAAGAAAACAAGATATTTTTAATGAAACTTTGATACCCTTTATCTCGGAAACAGTGCATTTTAGGCAAAAAATCTGCACTTAAATATTTGAAACGCCCTGTATACACACAACGAAACTCTTAACCACGGTCCCTTCAATACTCGGGATAGCTTTAGAAGTCAGAGAGGATTACGAATACGTTGTTACGCCATTGTTTCTTTGGGACTCTCAACTAAGATCGCTAAGATCTAGCTTGCGTGACTCCATGGACAAATAACAGGAGGCGTTGAGTGTCTATTCTAATTTGACATACGAAAGTCGTTACTTGGCCGAGAACTTCGATTTCAAATATACGAGATATTTGGAAATTCTTAAATTTTCAGTTTCTGCTTATCTCAAAAACAAACAACTAATTTTTGTTTTCAGCGATGACTATGACTCAAAATTTAGAACATAAGTACCCAAGCAGCACGCAGAAATTCAATTACGCTGGCTGAAATTATTCTAATAAACCGAGTTCGTTTATTCATTCTGTTTACTTCAAAGACTCTGGATGCTGTAAATACATTTGTTGGAATAGGTTGCCTTGGAAGCGAGCTTTCAGAGCGAACAAACGAACTCTGCATCTGTACAGTTGTCATGAGTAGGCACTTGTCTAAGGCATGTTACATTTCACTACAGATTATGTATTTCTATCAAAGTCTTCATTGATTGTTATTTTTATTTGCATGCACGCCGTTCTTGATGATACGTCAATCACATTTTTCAACATTGACCAAGTAGCACTTTCAAAACGGATTTTTTTAGATACGAGTAAAACTTGAATTTCTCTTCAGGACACGTTTTCACTTTCATTAATATTTCACTTATTACGCAGTAATTACTTCAACTAATACATTTGTCGAAGTAGCACGCAAGAAATGCAAATTTCTATAACCACCATGAGAACCAAAACCACACTACTACCTTATTAGTATGTCTGACGTCATGACCTACACTAAAAAATCAGATTGAATTATTGCTTAAATTTATTAAAAGATAGACTGCATTCAGATTATTAACGCTATTAAGCCGACAATAAGATCATACGTGAAAGAGTTTTTTATTCTTATTAACCATAAACAGCGACGTCATTAATGACGCACAAGGCTACTTGATGGTCTCGCTACGGTTCCCATACTTTTTATCTAAATTGGACGTTCTGTAAAATTAAGTTTAACGTCATTTAATGCTGGGTTTTATTATTTCAAGTAATTTTCATTCTAGATTTCTAATTGATAATACTGAAGTAATTACATAAAGCTCAATTTTGTATATTTAATTTTAAAAAAAAGAGAAACCAACGAATTCAAAAAATACATAGAGATATGACGATTCTAAGAATTCGAGACACAATAAATATTATCGTAAAAAGATCTTTATTAATTATTGTGAGATTTTAAAGGTACACCTACATTCAGAAAATTGGTTTATTGTCTAATCATAATCAGAATTTGTCAATAAATCTTTAATGAGTTTTGTGAAAATCTCACATAAATAATAATCACCGTAATGGAAGAATTAAGTATAATAAATATTTGGTCTCCATTAATGATGAACGATATTGTTATAATTCAGCAATAACGAGAATGATAGTCACGATGAAAGTAACATCCGCCTTATTACTGGTAGCTAGTCATGTGAGAGACACGAATTGCTTTATCTTTCAACTTTTGAACTATAATAAATTTATTTTTTGTTTTGATTTTTCATTAACGTTTCTTAAGAAGTGTTTTTTCTTTATATTATTATTTTTTCGGGTTTTTCATGCATCATTTTTGAAATGAAACGAATTTGTCTATTTTAGGAGGCGAACAACGGCAAGGGTGGTACAACAACAGCAAAGAATGGTGACCTACACTATACGCCAACTGGTAAGTTCTTGAATACACATTGTATGATAACAGTGATACAAATTATGATTACTTAAAATGCAACTGTTAATCAAAAGAGAACAATAAGCATCCTACATAAAAGAGCTGGTTTTCTAAGATATTTTGACAAAACCATGCCTTTGTTGCTATTATTAGTATCGCTAATGTTAGTTCTAATTTTCTGCTAAGTCTTTTTTCTCATTAACAAACAAGATTGTATTGTTGCATTTGTTACTTTAGATTAGGTATATATTGGCCAACTACATTTTTCATTCATTATCATTAAGTATTTAAATAGCATAAGGAGAACAAAGTAAAAGTACGATGATAATTATTAAATGCAAGTACCGTGTTCGGTTAATCTTCTTTTTGGTTTTGATAAAATTTCTTTTTAAGAAAGTGAATATTTGGCGTGTTAAGAAAAGAAGAAAAACTTGATAATTAATTCCAAGTAAAATTTTTATAATTTCTGATTTTTTACATTTCATTATTTTATTAAAGACACAATTTTGCGCAACATGCCTCTTGCTACTCTTGCATTTCGTAATCTGTTTTCCATATTACTGGATGCAGCATTTGCATCTGTCTTATTAACAAAAAGGGCTCTGCGGTTAAAAAAAAGTTTGAGAACCGCTAAATATACATTGTACTATAAAGTTTTACATTCTTCAGCGCTTTATTAAAAATAAAACTTCTAATGGAGACTTTAATTTTTTGTAGAAAATTAATTAGTTATTCTCTTGATATGGGTATTCCTTAGCTTCTTTATTTTTTCCATGGCTCATCTGATTTATTATAGTAATAATAATTGCCTTTACTGTTCAATAAGATAAATTTACAATATTGTGTTGTACGATTAATCGAGTTAATTTCAGCATCAAACTAACTATTGATGCTACTCTCCCACTTAACCTCTGTTCATTGTTACTATTACAGTGGTTTGCGGTCATTGCCCAATAGCGTCACGAATAACTAATCTCGTGACATGGAATTCTTCATCTTATTCTTGAGCAAAATTTCATAATCTGCTTGTCTACGCGATTTGATAACTCTCGCTTTAGAGCACTAGAGGGGCTCAAACCTTCACTGCTAACTTGACGAGATAAATCTGACACACCCTGGAACATCTTTGACAGAACCCGAATAAACAGCTGAAATATTTTAGAAAAGTCTCAATCTATCTATAAATTTGGAATGTTCCAAAAGACTCGATATCTTGAAAACCGGACCAAACCAAAACTCTGAAATCGTAAAGACATTTAAGATCGTTCTTATCTCATTCATATGTTGAATCATAAAATATATGACGATCGAATTAATCCTGTTTTGAGACTTCTTTCTCATACATTCATGAAGATTGTAGCAATTTGTTAATATCTGACAGTTTTTGTGATTCTTTTGACGTTTGGCGTGTTCTTTAGTGAAATTCTTTTGCTCTGTACAAATTTGCAAACGCAGCTCTTCTATCTCTTTCTGTTATTGGACAAAAGGAATTATTATGGCCATTTCTGCATAACATCTAGCGACGAAACCTAAAACGATAAATATTCATTTTTTTTCATTTTATCATTTTTTTCGAAAACCTTATATCTCCAATGACAAATTCACTCCCACTTCTAAGTGTAGTGCTTTCATCTCTAGTGGTGGTTTCAATAGGTGTAGACTTCACAGCGACTAAGTAACATACTCAGGCATTGCGAACTTAGATTTTTACTTTAACTAACCTTGAACCACTCCTTTTCTGTTCCTAATAGAGAGCCTCTACAACAAGACTTGTCCGAAGAGATTAAACACGTGGTGTGTAATAGAATTGAAAACAACAAATGACACTAGAAGAAAAGATTTTAAGTTCTCAAACACGGAAATAGCTGCTAGTAAGCAATTTTTCTCGGTTCGAAGAACTTAAAGAACTCTACAATCGTGAACAGACCGATTCGTAAATTTCGGTCAATTCTAAGAATTTAACTAACCTGAAATATCTGTCTGATTGGATCAGGTAGATCCAAAAACAATATCCGATCCAAAAAGATCGTTCTAGACCTATGAGATAAAAAGCGTTTAAAGAAATAAGACTACGGCTTCCAAATTTTTGGGAAAACTGAAAAAACACTTCTAACTTTGCGCACACAAAATTAACAGAAATTCGAAGCAGACCACACTTGAATTGGAAATCATAGACAATGTCGGTAACTGGCACCATTTTGATATTGTCATGTGCAAGTCGAGATTTGGTTGCCTGCGTAAGAGTTAAATCGGCAGCAGGAATTATGTCATACTTGACCCATCATAGGCTCTCGTAGGAGACAATTACAAATAAGTGTACATCCCAATTTCTTTAATAAGAACTGCCTGACTACATAATTAGTTCCATAGTATATAAAATATATACTACAATTTTTTATATGTTCTTGGAATAATGATAACGTTAGAAAATCGGAGGAAGCGCTGTAAAAGGGTAAATTTTCATGCAGAAAGATTATGCCTAAAACGAAATAACTATAATTTATCGTGGTCAAAAAGGTAATGAAGACAGTTTTTTTAGTAATTTAGCCCTTATGGAAGTAACTACCTACCTGCTCATTAGCTCTTAGCCAGACACGGTGGGGGTTCCAACTATTTCTGCAAATGAAACGCGAGATAGTTTAACAAGTAAGTGTCCAAAACTGAATAATTTTTTTTATATCAATGAGAGCCAACCACTGAAGTCGCTTTGCTGCCTCAAGGTTCAGTACCGTGAAGTTCAGAGACCATAAATGAAAGTACTTTTAGAATATCCTTACAAAAGAACTGTAAACAAATACACTGCTGGCGGTTTCCAAGACACTTCACTAATTAGAAAAATGAAATTATTATTCCAACAGTTTGGCGTTGTTGATCATGATTCAGTTGGACGTTATTTCGTGGTTCCCAGCACCTGGGAATTAGCTGACCAAAGGTTTTAAATGAGAAACTGACCAAATCTTAACTTTTCCTTGTATCTAACTTATTTGAAGAGTTGTCAAAAGATTGTACGGGCATTTTTTACTGCAAATTTAATTTTCAATAACATGGCACATACCTGAAAAGGTTATTGTTCGAGCTTTGCCAATATATGTAGTAGACTGCTATGGTTTTTATCAAGAATTAGATACTAACGAAAACAGTTGAATCCTAGACATAAAAATAAGTAAGCATCAGAAAGACAGAAGGCAATGTAATAAATACAGCGTGTTCAACAACTTTAACTGTAAGCTGTTGACGCTTAATGTTAGCAGAACATGTAAAACATAGTTTTCGTAAGTCAAAAATGGAAAACGAACAGATGATACATACTCTTTGCTAATGAATACAAAAATTAAAGATAGATAACATGACATTGTGCGTGTGTACAAAATAATTTAAAACTGAAGTTGTACCGAAATATTTATAAAGTTTGCACTTATTGTAAGAACTACTTAAGACTGGCCAAATTTGCAAATAGCTATTATTTAAGTCTCAAATTATTTTTTTATCATGGTTGGTGGTGGATTCTCTGCTAATGATCTTACGAAAACCCATGGTAACCGTTTTCATTATTTTTGCTTATATCTCCAAATAAAAAACGAAAGCCAAATTTCTTTTTGGCCAATGAATTTGGCTCGTAAATCCTATTGCCCTATCTCTTATAATAATCTAGGCACCTTATGATACGTTGAAAATGGAGCACAGTATACTTGAATACGTTATTATTGTAATACCTGATTTACACAATTTACACAACTTTTAACTAACATAACTACTTTAGGATAGGCCATACTGTTACGAACAGAGCGCACTTCTTCAGATCAACTCGTCTTTAGTTTTTAATCTAATTTATATGTTTTAAAGTACTTTAATAAGAAAAAAAAAGAAAAATAATTTATTCTACTTTATTATTACATAGATGCAGAATCATTTCAAGACCGTACCTGTATTGAAAACCCAGACAGCAACACAATGTAAACGAGTCTCCTAGATGTACCTCTTGCGGAGAAGACAAAACACTAACCAGACTTTCTACACTCTTTTACAAGATTGGGATTTCATATAAGTAATAGTTACAGTTTTATTTTGATCATCGCATACTTTCGATTACTCATTATTGCCTACTATTGCCCAGTCAGACCCAATATCTATAAAGGTTTTGGTATTGTCCTCCGACATAACCTAACAAAATTTTGTAAGATTTCCTACTTTACGATGCACTGTTTAATAAATGAAATGGACATTTTGTAAGTAATTAATTAAGTAAGTAATTGGCCATAGCTGAATTAGTGACATTAATGTTCTGTAAGAATTTTTTCCCCACATGATATTAAGACTTACAATTAAAGTTGACCAAAAGGGAATAAGAATGCCAAAAATTCAAGTTATTCAATCCCTAATACCGAAAACTGTAAATGTTCCGGACCTCCATCTAGGTGAGTAGATTTCGATGATGCCTCGAGAAAAGGACGCCTGTATTTGTATAGGTTCAGCTGAATTCCAAATCATCAGACCTTTTACAAGACGCCCCATTTCCGGAACACCCGTAAACATGTTTGACAAATTGCCAACTGTACTTTCCTTCTATTTATAGACAGGGTGTTACTTAATGCTACGTACTTATTTTAATGGGTAATTCTTGGGCCAATTCTAAGTTGAAAAGTTCCGATAAATGTATGTCTTAAAATGCTTGGTTCTCGGTATACAGGGTGTTGAAGTTTTTATTTTTTTTCGGTTTTTACTAAAAATTTCGAAAACCGTTTGAGATATAACAATAGAGTAACAATAACAATAGAGACCGATTAGCGACTGGCATTTTTAATCCTGTCGTCGGTAATATAAGCTGGGGATTTTCTGTCTAACAATATAAAACTGCTCCTCTACTGCTAGTTGGAGGACTGAGTCACTCTCTACAATTTTCACAGCAAATTACATACATAACAAATTTAAAAATGCATTAATATGTATAATTAAATCGACCCATCTCATGTTGGAGCTCATTAATATACTATGTGAGAATTCTACTTATCAGACCAAAAAAGGTCGAAACAGATCTTCTCATATATTTAAAACCTTTGGAGTAGACTACGAATCTTTAATTATTAATTTATAAATTATAAGTACTTTGGAAATCTCCTTTAACTTCAAATTCAAATTTAGAAACTTTAATTTTGTCAGTTGATATAGTCAAGTATGCGCATCTAACCTAACCGATAATATTCAATTTAAAGTAAATAATGAACACTTAGTTTTTGCAATTTCTAATTTTTAAATTGAATTTCAAAACTAATAATCTTGTAAATTTAACATTATCCACTTGATTTATCCAGTAATGAAATTTAATTAAAATTAAATTTTTGAAATTTAAGTTTTAAAACAAAAGAAATTGTATTAGAACAACAATTTAAGCTTGATTTAGCATAACCTTATAAAGTTTGTTTGATATAACCTAATCAACATTTTAAGAACTTTTAAGGAAATCAAAAATTTAAATTGCAGATTTTTATGGTTTCGATCTTGAAGTCTAAATTTCTTTGAAATCGTTTGCAAAATGCCCATGACCTTTATTTAAGGCAATATTCATGTTGAATCCAATTTTACTCTGACCTGACAAAGCACGTGTGTAGCAGATACTTCATATTTCGATATTAAAAATTGAACTCTTTCTTTTTTAATCAAAATTTGACATACGCATCACCCTCTTCACATTCCCATTCTATGGAATAAATGTTAGAAAAATTTTAAAAAACGTCCAAATAGGTATTTGTCGTATCGATCTTTAATATTCTTAGCTAAAAATTACAGTTGTACTATCGATAAATCCACGTGGAAATTCTAGAACAATTTCATCAGATTTTATGGTGCAATCAATGACCGAAGCAACTTTAAAGGAATTGTCATATAATTTCACAATGTATCAGGAAAATTTCAATTGTTCTTACGTTAACACTTATCAGCAAATTTGTGAATAATAGACAATTAGAATTTGTAATTTCTTAGGAAATTAACATTAATTATTGTTTATAACTGAAACCAAATAACAGAAACTCAACTTATAATCAGGATAATCGTTAAAAAAACAAAAGAAGCAAATATACAATAATTGCTATAATAAAATCTGCTAATACAGAAAAAAAATTGAAAAATCTTAATCCGAAAGTAAAAAAAACATGTTGATTTGTATGAGTTGTTTAACACTGGCATAAACTCACGTGAGCTTGTTTATTTATTCTAGTCTTCAAGTAACATCATGGAAAGCCCATTTTAAATATTTAAACAACAAATAGGCACTTGCCCACAAAAATATATTGCTATAATTGTAAAGGTTAACAAATTAAAACAGACCTTGAAAAATGTTCGTCAAATCTAAATTTATTACGGGTTGTAAATAAGAATAAATGCCAACTGGGGATGATAATAGAAAATTTCAGGTTTTAATGGATTAGCGCATATTGTTTGAGCGATTTGAAGACTTTTATAGTTTATTATTATTATGTTTATTCTTTTATTTTTAATTTAGAAGATCTTGTATATTTTAGTATTTATAAAATGTAAATAAAACAAGAACTCATAAAATTGTGTTTAATATTTACCATAGTGGCAACATTGCCTGAGGTGATTAACATGCGTCTGCGCGGATGGCCTACGTGACTACGAACGTAGGAAAACAAAGAGAACGGCACCGGCAGTCGGAGTTTAACATCGGTGTGAGAGGCAGGGCAAGATGGGAAGATAGTGTGTGTTACCGAGCGACAGATTCTTTTCTTTACAGTGTGTCCCGAATTATACATATATCAGAAGTGACCAGCGAATTAACCCAGTGGCAATCATAGAAAGGCGTTTAGTTTTATATCATATAGAGGAAATTTGAAAAAGCAGCAGACATGGTTGAAAGAATTCCGGAAGAATCTGAAAACTGCGATGCAGGTGCGTTTATCAGGACTGTTTGTTGTTCGTGCATAGAGACAATATTTTAAAGATGTTTTATGTCAGCTCGTTTAAAAAACGCAAACGTTAAATCTATGTTATTAATTTATAATTTCGATTTATTAAACGAAAAATGACATCATTCCATTGCCATACGTTCTAAATTTCTCTACTACGCATTTGCACGTTCCGCACGCCTATTTTTCTCTCTTCATTATACCCAGCATTCATTGTTTAAACATTTATAGCGGAGGTGTGTTAACCTGTACAGTGAAAACACGTGAGCAAGTTATTACATCACATTTCAAGAAATACATGTATATAAAATATAGGTAGGCAGACATGATCTTTCCTATAATGCTACGAAAGAACCGGTTACCAGATAATATGTAAAATTTTTGTGGGTGTCTATTAATCGGAGAGAACGCAATTCAGAGGGAATTATAATATTTAGAGGTGATCTTTGACGTCAGTGCAAACGTAGTTCACCAAGTAGGTTAAATGAACCGGCATCTTATTGCTTTTGTTTCCTTTCGATCATCATCTATTTTACTAATGCGGTGGTTTTTTCCAATGAAATAAGAAATTTGCAATTCAGTTGCAGACACAATTTGAATTTTACATTTAAATTTAAAAATCTTGAGATTTAAGTTCAAAGTATACGCCACGTGCCGTGCTAGTAATGTTTACATAAAATTCCGGTTTAATTTCGGATATATAAATTAGTCAAAAAAGTAGAAGAATATTGTTAATTTTTAATATAATTATGTTTGCTTGCACGTTACCTTTTCTGATGTTTATTTGTGACGCAATTTAAACCGGCGTGGCGGAAGTTTTTTTTTTTCTACCATACCCTAAATAGATGCCGAGTTTGTGTGTTGTGTTCCATTTCAACTTGTTAATTCTTAATTATTGTTGTTTAATGAATATAATTAAAGAGAAGTTTTACTTTTTTTTAATTAAAAAAGAGCGAATCTGCTTGTTAATGATGGTTGCTACAATTATTATTCCTTTTCAAAATGGATTAAAATTTAGTCTGAACTAAATTACCTTGGAGATGCTAAAAATAAAAACCTTTTTTCACTCGTGATCCCGATTAGACTGTTCCTAATTTTCACTTTTTGTTAAACAATTGAAGTTTTGTCTCGAGTATAAAAAAAGTGAACTAAAATAGAAAAGATCTAATCATGATGCAAGGGAAATAAATTTATACGAAATGATAAAAATAAGATAAAAAGGAAGACCCTGAAATATTTAAAAAAATAGGAACGAATATAAAACATAAATCACGTAGCGTCTAATCTCATTTAAAAAACATTTAAATGTGATTATGATTATCTCAACAAGCTTTTTACTACTAGTATATTGGAAATTTATTTGGGTTATCTGTGAGAATCACGTGTTGGGATGCCCCGAAAATCTACCTACGGATCTACACGTATGTGTAACCTACTACTAGCTTGACTAGAAGCGCCTAGAACTTTCCAGAAATGAATCAGAGGTTCACGCGTCTGGTTTTGAAGGCTTTCCGGCGGCGTTCCACCAGTAGTAATGCGATAACGAATTAATTAATTAAATGTTTACAACAAATTTGCGCAAGAATTAAGTTTTTAAATGATATTTGAGTCATAGCGAAAATAACAAGTGAAAGTATTTTTTTGCACGTAAATGGTATTTTCACAGCATGTTTCAACTTGAGGTTAAGTCACCCTAAAGAAGGGTTTTAGCTACTGGAAATGTATTTAAAACCAGTCAAGGTTGTATAATTGAATTACAGGTGCAGAAAGGTAGAAAGATCTTTTGTTTGCTGTCTACTACCTGAACTACCCCTTTTTAAGAGGAAGAAGTTGTAAAATGCTTTTGTAAAAATACGTTAAAATGCAGTTTGGTGTTCCCATGAATGATTCTGTTTATTATCGTAACAAAAGATGTATTTTTCCAAAAAAGATAATGTAAACTTGAAAACAGTCACGTAGTTCCTATTCAAAAAGAAATAAACAAGGTCCTTTGCAAATGTTGCTGTGTATTCAAGACCAGAATTTGTTTTATCTTAGCGTTATTGACATTATAAATTAAATATTTAAATATTAGTTCTAATTAAAATTAAAAAACTAAATTTTTGGGGTATCAGTTATTAATAATTAAGATGTGTGTCTCACTTTCATCTTTTTTATTATCGTATTGGTTTCAAACTTGCATCAGTTGTATAATTCTTTAAAGGAAGGACATTTTTATATTACACTTATTAATTTTCGATCTTTCAGTTTTATTTTTAATCGTATAAGCCTGATGGTGCAAGATAAAATTTCTTTTAACCTAGGAAAATATTTTTGTTTCGAAGTGATAGAAATTGAATCGAAATAAAGAAAATTCAAGGGTGACAGACTGTATGACAGCTTTGAAAAACCGTTAAAACGTAGTGTGGAAAACTTAACCTTTTTCTCTTGTATAGTTTGGAATTGTAAAAACCAGTTTACTAGATTATGCAAGTTTCTTCAATCGTTGGTATTATTTCTGATCTGATCTTTAGAATCCTAGAACTAGGAATACAAGTCAGAAATTACTTTTCTATTAGAAGAGACATAACAAGCGCGAGGTAAGAAATTATTCTTGTAATCTCACATTTTTCAATTGTTACTCTAGATAAGTTTGATTTAGTTTTGCCACAAAGTTAGATTGCGAGCATCTGTCTAATAATGTCCAACATATTATGTATATTGGTATAATAAGTAACCAAATAACTAATAAAACATGGTAATTGAAAATCATTTGCATGCGACTATTATAGTTGAGTTCATTAACAATGAGTTGCCGTCCTATTTAAAAGAAAATTAAAAAATTAGTCACATTTATTCATTGTTTCAGAAAGCAGTTTTCTTTCGTTTTTTTATAAAATGAATTTAATTCCAAAAAATCCTTAAAATTACATTTTTTTAATTACAATTACCTTCATTTAACGTTCTTGCTACTAAAAGCACTTTATTTATTTAATATTAACAAACGGCAGCGACGCTAATAATAGCCTTAAGGCGTATTTACGTAAGGAATAAGTAAATACAAGTCCATTATCATTCAGCTAAGCAACAATAATAGTCATTAATGGTAAAGTTGACAAGTGTGCTTCCCTTTTATACTTGTTATGCAAAAGGGAGTGGTCTTATAATAATAATAAAAACAAAACCGCAAACTGTACTACTACTATAAATAAAATAAATATAAAAACAGCAGCACCCACCTTTTAAATGTATAACCTACCAAGGAGACTAGCGGTTGTTAATCTTATTAAAATAGGAAGTTGTGGAAAAATACAGAATAACTTTTTTTTGTCATAATTCCGGTGAGGTCATCCTTTTTTTATCCATGGTTTTGCGATTTCGTTATCTCATTCCTTTAGTCAAATTTTCTTGATATTATTATTTGCGTGTTATTTCGACTTTCTTGATATTAATTAAGAATGCTTGATTGTAATTTTAAATTCGTTCACTTGTTAATAATACTATACATATTTCAAAAATCGGCTAACCTTGATCGTTGATCGCGTGTTTTCATAACAGTAAGATTTTGTAAACTTTACCATTTTATTGATTTGCAAGAAAAATGATTTCAAGATAAAATAATTTTGTTTTTGGACTTATTAAATGCGATGATTCAAAAATTAATCTAGTCTAGATTGAACATGTCTTATCTTTGCTGTTTTATTACTTATTTCTAATCTGATTTGTACCAAAGTTCAATTGATTGTTTAGTGAGATACTGAGATAATAGTATTTGTTTTTCTCATAAAATTAATTAGAAATACAACGGTATATATTATAATACAATATTGTATGCGGTGTACCGCAGGCGATGTATTAAAAGGTAATTACGAGTAAATCTTTATTATTTCGAAATCTAATTATCTCTCCGAGAAAAAAATTTAGTAACAAACAGCTACACCACCCTAATCTAGTTAAATGTTATTGTATTCACACAATACGCACACCCCCAAAAGTTGATAAACTATATGTCTACGTCAGACAGGTCTATACTAACAGGTGTAACGAATTTCTGTTCTGTACAAAAGAGGCCCGTTTTAGAAATAATATTCTCGACCATATCTAGTAGATTTCCATTTTATGTGCGTGATGTCCTCTGATGGATCTAAAAGTTTGGGGATTTTCCAAAATGAAACTTGAAGTAGACTAGTATTTAAAAAGTTCTTTACTTGTTTGAACTAACGACTAATAAATGTGTGTTTACAAAAGGAAAATTCTGCTTGGCAGTCCCATTGTTTTAAAAGTAACAAAAGTGTAAAATTGCTAAATTTGACGCTTTTAAAAAAATCAATTGTTCCCATTGAATCAAAACTTTCTATTTTGTGTAGCATATACGGAAATAAATAAAACATGCGATGATTTCTGGGAAATAACATTTAAAAGATTTTTAAATGTTACAGTTTTTGCTGCAAACGTTTATGTAATTATGCAAAGTAGGATACATTAAGAAAGATCTGTAATTATTGCTTTATATCGAGGCCTTAGAGTGTTTTTAAAATGTAAATATCAACACAAGTGGCTATCTACAAACACAAGTGAGAAACGTAAAACTACTTAAGTTTACATAAGAAAGCATCCAGAAGCGTTTCACAGATTTTTATGATAAACAAAAGGATTTATTATTTACTTATATTAATGTGTCATTTATTCTGCTTCTTGCTCAACTTTTTCGATTAAAAAGGGAAAAAAGGAAGCCAATCGTTCTTTTTAAAGGCGAATCACTTTTGAAATTTGCAGGGTTCTCTTCAGTCAAAAATATGAAAATTATTGTACTCACCTCTACCACTAAGAAAAACCATAAACCTGGACTTCCCCCAAATTCGAGCTTAGCTTGTTAACCTCTAAAAAGAACTTGACTGTCTTGTGTCAGAATTACATTTTAAATGTTGTCCAAAAAAGCCTGGCGAGCTTGCAAGTTCGGCCTTTTATAAGAAATCCAGCTTGAACTGAAAAACCAAATTGAGGCGAGGTTGACGATGTAGATGTTTTAACAGTAGACAGACAGATACTAAAGGAACGGGCGATACGATGAAGAAAAGACAAATTATATCAATAATAGAAATCCGCAAACGTAAATATGGATGATTATGTCATATACTTCTGTGTGTTATAAGACATGTATTTTCATGATCCTTTTCAGGTGCTGGAGCAGATGAATTAGATACTGCCATGCCATAAATAAGTTGTGAAAATATAGTAGAAAGGCCGGTTGGTTTAAGCGTTGACTTAACCATAGTCGACAGTTTGGCACAGTATGTGCCCTCATGAATCATGTCCTAAATCTTTCAGAATTAGCCCGAGCAGTACGGAGTCTTAAATTCGTAACTTTTGACAAACAGGTTTCATAGTATTATGCAGTAGAATTGTCTTAAGTCGTCGTAGTGGTATGTATCCGGGATGGTCACTACATTCAGACGTTGGTAGACGATCGATGCCCGTTTTTCTTGGGACCCAACTCCCATTCTTCAATATTTCAATATTCTTGACTAGAATCATCCGATAAGACTGAATCGCCAGTAATAATGCAATGCTTTGCTTGTGTTCGGATAGTCTCTTTCAAATCAAAGTAACTGGCACGTGTGCATTGCCCTTAAAGGAGAGTCTATACTAAAAACTTGGAGAATCTAAGAAGTTCACTCACCATTCAGAATGTCTAGAATCATGCGTGCACTTCTTCTAAGAGACACAACGATCATAATTGTAGAACCATGGCTTTTTTCCGTCTACATCCTTTTAACACTAACAAATCATTAGGTCTTGCTCAAAATTTATTTGGCAGCCGTGTCTATTATAGCAGAGAGCAACATGATGGAGTGCAAGAAAAGAAACTTGAAACCTCGCGTTGAAGTTTGGTACAGGATGATCATACCGCTTGGATGGAGCAGTTGTTCTATTCTATTCCTATTTAATATTTGGTAGAGAACTGAGAAGTTTAGCATGACGTACGAGAGATGATGCAGTCGACCACTTTGTACCCCAAATTACGGTTTAGAGAATTTTGGTCGAATTAAGCTTGCGAAGTTCATGACCAACAACAGGATAAATACAAGAAGTAGTTTGACAAGTTCAGACATGAAGGCTTTGAAGTGTAGAATCGCAAATCTTCAACCTCGCCGTAACCCTACCATGGGGAAGAAACGATCCGAAGATGCATCATTGTTGTAAAATGCGTAATTTGATATTAAATATTTTTTGAACTTTTTCTTGTGATGAAAAACAATCAACTAAAATGACAAGTGCTGATATGGACTGGCTCAATGAACTAGAGCGGATCACCGGATTATTTCTGCTTGTTCAGTCTACGTTTCAAAATATATTTTTCTTAATGCCGTAAATATTTTTGACTAAAAACGATATATAGAAAAGTTGTAATGTAAAGAATAAAAGTGTTATTATTTATTTTTATTATTTTATTATTATTTAATTAATGAGCGCCAGTCCTGTATATTTTGTTTCTAGGTTACATAAAAGACGCAACTGGAACTTTTATAGGTTATTCGAGTTCCAGTTTTAATTAAATTTTGCTAACAAAAAAAAACGTTCAGACTATAATAGAATTTAATAATGCACCATTTGAATAATTGCAAATTCATCAGAGCACATGATTGTGTCTTATTTGTCTAGCAAAAACTTGAAATTACGTAAAAGCCACGTATACATAAATTGTTTACGTAAACTTATCGGGAAAAATAATAACGACCGTGATTATCACGTAAAGGTCTAATTAATTTGCGCGCTGGTTTGGAGGAAATAATATTGACTGTTTACTATTATGGAAAATATTAATCGAAAATTTGACGTGGACGTAATCATGCGAGACGACTTTATTTCATGGATTGATTGTAATTTATTATCTCATTAAATACTTTTAATATGGATATGGAATTGAGGTGCACGTCAACATATCTAATTTTATTAAATGGGAGATTTTGAAAAAGAAAGTTATTAATTGCATACCTTAAAGATTACTTTCGTATACAGCTACTTGCATAAATGATGTCGGTGTTTATTTATTTAATTAAACAATAATTAACCAAATACACAAAATCTAATTTTATATTAAGTATCCAAGATGGATATGACCTCTTAGGAAATTTATTTTGAGTAATTAATGTTAAATCAGATTTTGTATATTTAATTATTATTAATTATTATACAATACGACATTATTTATGCAAAAAGCTGTACATAATTATACCATGCAAGATATAAATCCAATCAGGTGTTTTGACTAGACTAAAGGAAACTAAACTAAAAAGTTCTTGCCATATCGATAAAAAGAAGACAATTATTAAAATTCTCACAACTTCCATTTAGATAACGTTTCTAATGACAAAGATGATAATTTAATTTTCTTTCCTTACAGACTGTTTTGTAAATGGTACTGGTGCTAACAGTCTAAATGGCATTGGTTTTAATGGCGGTGGTGGTAGCGCATCAGACAGTGGCGATCAAATGGACTCGGATACGAGAACCAGGGAACTTGCCCTCCGTAAGGAAGAAGCCAAACGGAAGCGCCGCAAAAAGAAACGAACTGGTTCATCTCTCGTTTCTTCCTGCTTTCAAGGTAAAATTTGGATACAATGTGTCCTACGCCCATAGCGATAACCGTTAAGAAGCGTTTTTAATTTCCGTTCTTAACATAGACCTCCAAGTAGACTTTATTTTTAATCTAAGAATTAAATTATTGTTAATATTCTTTAAGGCGATATTATTCATTAGGTCGGTATTGAATAAAAATGGCCATGAAATCGATAGAAGTCATTAACTTCACGATAACGTTAACTCATAGCGGATAGAGAAGTATAGTTAATCCTAGTCATCGAGTTTGCTATTCAAACATGAATATGGAGCTCATTAAAAATTACGTGAACATTAATATTTTTGAAATTTAAATTGACGATTACGAAACGAGCAACGTTTAAACAATTAAATTTGTAGCTTTAAATCAAGTTTATAGGACATTTAATTATGAAAAAAAGAGTGTGTTATTGTAATAATAGAATGAGTCATACGGATGCCTCCAATGCCGTTTTAAGTGAAATGCTCGGCTAACTCGTGTTGCATAGTTAGAGAAACGTTTTGTTCCGCTTTTGTTTATTAATCATTATTATTACGTTATCACTTTATTTATTGTTTACATCCACTCATTTATACAATTTAGAAAAAGAATAGCGCAAATCTTTTTATCTTGTACCATCAAAATGATGACCTACATTTTGGCAGAGCTTGTTCAGATTATTGTATTAAAATTATTTAATTTTATGTTGAAACAACAACTGTGAGATATCTCCATAGCAACAGCGTTGGTAATATTTATAGAGAACCTTTTAAATGTTTACCTTGTACTTGCTGTACTTTCTACATAGTAGTATACAAGAATCAAGTTCATTTTTGGGTAAACAATTTTTAGATTTTAGTATAGCAGTATGTGTATATAAGAAAATATTGATTTCCAAGAATTGGAATTCCTAAAAAGCAATAGTACCCAAGAAATCATAAAAATCAGCCATCGATAGTGATTTACAAAATTTAAATTTTGTATAATATCAGAGAGAGAAAGTGAATAAATGTTTTATTTTTATTAGAAACAATTGGTTTTATACAAAAAAAAAAGATTCAGGATTTATACCTATCGAAGTTATAAATTGCTTCTCATGGATGATTGGTTTCTAATCTCGTTTCTCTTGCTTATTTTAGGGATTGCTTTTACTTTTTAGAAGTACTTCTTCAATCTCTGAGCATTATTCCAAAACTTTCTTGTGCAAGATTATTTACTGCCTTTAATTTACCAATTTTTTGTCCCTTTAAAGAAGAACTCTTTAATTTTTTTCTGAATTTATTTAAAACTTTAATACTAACGTCTATTGACAGTGTAACTAACCTATTCAAATCACTAAAAGTGCAAAGTGTTTGTTTTCTATAATTAAACGATGCGAAATTCATTAGTCATCAGATTTATTATCATTTATTTACAACTCGGAGAAACCTTCCAAACAGCGAGAATGACCCCTATACATAATGTTTTGATGTTTTCATAACAAAGATTCTTACCCCATTTAATACAATACTGACCTATCTAACAGTATATTTTTAGACGGAAGATTTCGCCATCAGAACATCCATTACACAGCTGGTTGAATTAAATCGTATCCTATCAAACGACGCAATTAATGGTTGATGAAGTTCCCTTTTATAGATTTTATATCTTATTTAACTAATTTTGTGCAAACTTTTGTTTTAATTTGCTATCCCGAAAACATCGGTAATTCTATTTCAGGTAATTTCTCAACGACAATTTCTGCTTGTTTGCTTCGTTTCTTTTTCAGATCTCAAGACAAAATATTTAAATTTCAAGTTTCGTTTATTATAATCAATAATATTTTGCATTATAAATTTAAATTTATGTAAATCATATCAAATTGTAAATTTTCTTCTATAAAACCGTAAAATTGCGTCTTTTTTCCAATTATGTAAGCAACTTGAACAAAAAAAAAATGGCAGTAATCCACAATTTTATATTCTGTTCAATATTTTAGTAACTTTAAATGCGCACATACATAAATCAAACAAAAAACATTCATCTAATCTAAACATTTACTTGGTTGGTACTTTTCAAAACCGCACGATCTACGTGTACCTATCATCTTGAACCTAAATACAACGAAAAATCCAAATATTTTCTACTACAAATCTATAAACCCATTTTATGCGTAGAATAGAATCTTGTACTAAATAAACAACAAAGATATTTATATACACACATAATAAAAACGCAGTGTTTATGTATCATAGTTGGCGTTTTAAATTTGATAACATGTTTTGATGAATAAAAAAAGGTTAAATTAAACATTTCTTTTTTTCTTTTGTTTTCATTTCGAAGATTGCAGAATATAAATTGCGTAGTAGCATCTGGAATTATCCTGTCTCTTGTTTTTTTTTTCTGTATTGTTAATAACAAAAAACATTACTGATAATAACTAAATGGAATTGAAAGTATGTCATATCATAATCAAGATAGTGTTTGCTATCGTCTTGGGTCAAGGGTTTATTGATTGATTATTAATTAATTTATAATGTATCTACGACAATGAGGTGTTAGAAACAATGCGTAAACACAAATAAAATTGTTTTTTAATGGAACATCTTACTTGATTATCTGATCATCTTCACAACGTTTTGTAGAATGGCCAAGTTTGGTACATTTATAAATTGAAAAAATTTTTGCTAAAAGTATCTGTCCTAAATTGATTTTTAAAATGTAGATGTTTTACTAGAACAGTTAGATTTTCTTTTAAACAATCTGTTTGGAAACAGTTTGTAACTTTAGTGGCAAGAATTAAGGCTAAAAAGACCGACAAAGAAATTGTGTTATTAAATTATTTTCTTGCTTTGGTAAAAGATTGTCATGTTTTGGGCAGCCACCAAACCTATGGTTTTTATTAATTATCTGCTTGTAAGTTATTTTTTCCAAAAGGAAATCTCGTTTTGTGCTTGAAGAAATGCAATTCATCCCATTGGTCAAAAAGAAGTTTTTTAATCAGAACACAATAATGAATTCAGATATTGGCCCTACACAGCAATTTATTTTACTCACCATAAGTATCTAATAATTTACATCTATCGTTTCGCTCTCGCATTTGGACGATAGGAAGGGAGTAAGGGGGGTCAAAAATTTTTTACTTTTTGAAAACGAAAAACTGAAATAACTCGACAACGGGTGGACCGATTCTGACCAGACTTCGAGAGTATAATATAAAGCGTAGCGAACGCGGTGACACCTAGCGGCGAAAATCGATTGGGATCTGGAACCACGGACGCTATCATGTAGAGCCCCCAAAGAATGTTTCACCCCAGAGAGTTTTAAATTTGAGCCCATAGGTGTCCGTGTATCCCGATTACTGAGTGCCTTCACATGCATCCGATGCCGCTGGAACCGATTTTGAACTTTTTACTATTCGGCCTCTAGAGGGCTGTCCAAATTAATTAGGGGGCTCGTAGCTGAGAAACTAGAAGGAAGGAAGGAAAAATCCGGAATCAAAAAACCGTTTGGGGAGATCTGCGAACTTTACAACTCCCATCAAAACCATCTGGATAGTCTGATAAACATGATATTTGAGATTTATGTTCTAGGCAGTGATGTGCGTTGACACGTCAACAATCATTGTTGACATTTTCGTGTCAACAATGATTGTTAACATTTTCTTGTCAACAATTGATTTTTCACGTCAAAAATGTCGACAATGTGTCAACAGTGTGCCAACTTTGCAAATAAAGTAGGATTCTGCACATTTTTCGTTAAACCTAACCTGTAAACACAGGTGCTAAAATAAGCTAAAATGTCTAATAAGATCATTAATAAGATGTTCAAGACAATTCAAGAATCAAAATGGCTGAAAGGCCCAAGAATAAGAATTTTGATGAATTGGGTTTTGAGTTATAAAAGACTGTGACAGTAACTGAAGATGGAAAAGAAAAACCAAAAATTATTTAAATAAAATGACATTAAAAAACTAAATCCTATGTATTTATTCTTATTTCCATGGAATCAGTAAAATTACAAGTATGTTTACTCATAGCTCCCATAGGCTCATACTAAGATTTTTAGTTCGGGTATGTGGGGGGCACAGTTTATACCTTACAGAAACAGTTAGATCACTCAGAGCGGTTCTTTTGATCTTTCGTGTTCCTGGTTTTCGGTCTGCGCACGCTAAACTGTAGACCGCGCGCTTGTAGGGGAGGTTATATATGCAGTTGATATTCAAATTTCACAACTAATGTAACTTACCAACACTCAACAATTTCACTAATTCACTTACTGAATATGCAAGTTGATTTCATTTAAATAATACAATCTTTTATAAGATTATTTTTTTGAAGGTTAAGGTTAGGTTTTTTATCCCTCTACTTCTGGACAAAAAACAGTGCTCTGCGCATAGACCGCGAGTTTCTTGAAGTGGAAGACAAAATGTAGGGGAAGTGATCCAACTGATTCTGTAAGGTATAAACTGTGGTGGGGGCAATTCTAGCAATGTGACAGTTAGTATACATAGGTATCTTAATGCAAAAGATTTTATTAATTGAAAAAACAAATGCTAACATGATGAACAACATCTTAGCATTTATTTTTTTTCTAATCAAAATTATTCTATACGTACATTAGACTTGAACGTACTTAAGCATCTCACAATTCCCTGTGCCTCATATTTGCCCTCACATACTTTAAGTCAAATAAAAATTATTGTAATAAACTATTTAAGATTTAAATAATAAAGGAAAAATCAAGTTGAACAGCTTTGCGCATGTGCATTCATAATGTCTAAATTGTTGACATAGTTGACATCAATAAGGTCATGTCAACAATTCTTATTGTTGACATGTCAAGAATGAATTGTTGACGTCGACATTGTTGACACGCACATCACTGGTTCTAGGAGTTTTTATCTTCTCACTCGAGAAAACTCGACTCGATTGAATTAACTTCGCTCTTTTCTCGGTGGCATGCCGAAACGCCCACTTATAAAATTTGATTATGGTTCGATCAAGCTGGGATTTATTTCAAACTAAAGAGCATCATCAGGGAAATAAGCTTAGGTGGCGTCCCCTCGTTTTCTTGGGTCGATTAGAACAAAAGAAACGTAGTTTGCCTTCTGGACCTTTTTGAAGCAGTAATCCGAGTTCCTAGGGAGACGTCGTAAAACTTTGATGTGCCGTGGAATGGAGAACAAAAAAGGTCCAATGCATTTTTTTCCTATAACGTCAATCTTCTAGGTCGAAAACGCACTTCAGTGACCTATACGTGATTCTGTAAGCAAATTCCGAATCTTTCCAGAAAGACCCTCGAAACCTAGAGAGGGGGGTGCCGTTTCCCTTCTATCCCTTCTAGTGCCATTATTTTCGGGTAGTTAATGCTGAGATTCGGCATGTAGCTCTCCTAAATCTATATGCATTTCGCCTCCAAATTCGATTAAAATGGCTGGAGGAGCTTTGGAGAAAGAAATTTTAAAGTTTCTTGTACATTCATTATTTTTGGTTTTTCGTTATTTGTGGCATAACGATACGTCCTACCGACTCGAAGCCTTAACCATCGTAAACAAAAGGTAAAGATACGTACGTACGTTTTTGGAGAACATTCATTGTACCTGAAAATCGGATCTAATGGACGATAGAAGCGTTCTGGGGAGATATCGCGCTTTAGAATATTTGATTCTTATGGTGAGAGCTGTACCAAGAGTTATCGAGGCATAGCACGTGTGTAAGGGGCGATTTAGAGCTGATGGTAAAAGATCAATTTCTGAATATTAAAATTCATTTTCAAAATCCACACGGTAAATTTTTGTTTATAAAAACCTCGTTCCTGAATTGATTTTTATAAGCGCCTTATTTGTTGTTTGAATATGAACTCTCCATTTTATCCCCATAATCCTTTTAATCTTTGTACTAATTTGGAATACAACCACCCATTAAGGGATTAAGTTTATTGTACTAGTACGTCATGACGGAATTAAATTGTTTTTCTTGAAATCTATAAATAGAAAGCCCTTATCATATATATAGCGACCATGCAATTACAAAATTTTTAATCCGGACGTTTTATTTTCGGTTATTTAATATTTTCAGTTGAATGATTTTTCATTAAATAACCTCCACAAGCCGGCTGAATGACTCAACGGTTCTCGTGTTTGTTTTTAGATCGAGTGTTGCCGGTTCTATACACCGCTTGAAATGTACTCATTTCCAGTTGTGAGCATTGAAAAAAAATCTTTTTAAATATATCTTTGATAAAGAACTCTTCGGTTTTTAATCGTGCAGAATGCACATAGTGAAAGTGAAATGGCAAGGGAACCCCATCACAGGGATTTTGCTTACCTAATAAAGCGTAACAGTAAATGCGAGTAAATGTAATAACTCCTAAAAAGGACTTCGATTTTTAGAATGGGTTTTAAATGTACGCCGAGAATTTAAATAAACTTCTAACTTCATATCCTTGGAATGGACAAACGAAACAAGAAATTGTATGCGAATTTACGTTGGTTACACAATAAATAATTACGAAATGCAACGCATTCATTTATTGTCCTTTGCTGTAATTTAGCAGTTTTTCTATTGTGTAAAAACAATAGAAAAATTAATATGAATTCTGGGTAATTATATTAGTGGTAATGTTTTTTTTTTTTATTAAAACAGATCACTTATAAGATGTGATTAACACAAAAAAAAGAACTCGAAATAGACATCAAGATAGGAGGTCAAAGATGATAAATTTATCCATGTTATTGTGATAACCATATGAACGAACGTCAGACAATTTTAATTCCTCGTTTGCATATTGATAACACATTAAATTAGTAAACAAGAATATTCTTGATAGCGTTTTTGGCGACTTAAAAGAGAAAAAACGTATAATTAGGATCCGCGATGAAGTAATAACCGAGTTTTATCGAGTTTGTTACACAAAAATAATACATAGATAATAAACTTCGTTTGTTTCAAATCCCAGATTGCACTAACTAACCCAGTTTATAGTTTGTCCTGTATGTTAGAAGGAAGGAGGTCATTGATCTTTAACTATTCTACACGCCCTCGGCTATACACGGAGAATTGTTTAAACAATCATCTATTAATTTGACGGCTTAAAATTAATTTGAGAACAAAAGCCAATTTTGGAGTTGCGAATTACTTTTCTACAATTACTCATTCGTGTGCTGAATTATCATTTTAATCTGTTGTCATTAGTTTTCTTCTTTAAGTAGTTCATAGCTGGGTGTGTTCCAGTTTCTTTTTTATCTTGCATATGAATTTGTGTTTAGCAAGATTAGATCCATTCTGTTTTAATTTCTAAAAGATATAAAGGCAGAGAACTAGAGGACATAAAAATTGTGTAGTTGAGGTATAATTATGTTCATAGCAAGGTAATACGCAACACAACATAAACAACTCTTGTTAATGATAATTACTTGTAGTATATACTTATAAGGTAAAAAACATATCAAGATTACTGTTTATTATCTTTTATGTATTTGTATTTTTCTAGCATATCTAATCTTATCTAATTTTTACATTCAGGGGCCAAAAAAAGGTTTGCAAGACCAAATTGATACCTCTGACCTAATGATTCGAAATTAAGCTGAGCAAGAGAACATTTCAAGGTTGTTTTACACATGATCAATGTATTCAGGAAGAATGTTATTTATTTATTTTTTACATTTACCAGGGTTATTTGGAATTATTAACTTGCATATGGTCATGAACATGATATACAGTAATTAGAATTGCAGATAAATTGGTGTGTATGCTGCATGAATACAATGAGAAAGCAGCTACAAAGCGAATTCGTTTTCTTTTTTGATACTCCTTATTAAGATTTAAAATGCTCATGAATAAAATCCATTTGTGATTCGAAATTTAGGTTTTGCTCTAGTGAGATTATAATTTAAAAATTTATTATTCAGCTTGGATTAGATCATATCATGAATATTGAAATGGTTAATTTGTGGTGCATGCTAAGTTCATTGTTGTACTAACACTATAAGTTATAACATAAAAAATGACGTCACACGTCAGTCCAATTTCTAGTGTTCTTTTAAGATTGAACTTTTGAACTCTTTCTGGTTATGCTACTGGTAATAATTGGTTATTATGGACATTGCATAATATGTTATAGATAAATAATCGAAAGATGTTGTGAAATTTGTTAGAATCAAAACGTCACATTGTCTTGCATCCTTGAGTTGAAAAAAAACAAAAAATTAATTGCTACAAAAATTAATCAATTTTGAATTAATTATCATTTGTTATTATTTATAAATCAGAAATTAATAATTTTAATTTATTTACAGACCTCTACAAACTGACAGGGGAAATCCTAGGTGAAGGTGCATATGCTAGTGTCCAGACATGTTTGAATATGTATACAGACCAAGAATTTGCTGTAAAGATCATCGACAAAGTACCAGGACATGCACGTGCCCGTGTTTTCAGGGAAGTTGAAACTTTCCATCACTGCCAGGGTCACCCCAACATTATCCAACTCACTGAATTTTTCGAGGATGAAGAAAAATTCTATTTGGTTTTCGAAAAGGTACACACAAATTTGTATTAACTGATATATTCCTAAAAGTCACCCATGTAAAATCACACTTTTCCCTTGGGGACGATAAATTGATAATTACTTGTTTGTTTTTAATATCAATTTTAATTTTTTCTTTATAGGTGAATGGTGGGCAGCTATTAAAACGTATTCAGGAGCATAAATACTTCAGTGAAGCGGCGGCGGCTGAAATAATACGTGAAATAGCGTCCGCACTGAGTTTTATGCATGCTAAAGGAATTGCTCACCGTGATCTCAAACCAGAAAACATTTTATGTGTGCATAAAGACCGCCTCTGTCCTATTAAAATCTGCGATTTAGACTTAGGTTCTGGAATAAGGTTCCAGTCGAGCGTTTCAAGTCCGCTTGCAACACCGCAACTTCTGACTCCAGTAAGTTGTTAACATTGATTAAGTTTAAATCAAAAGCTGTCTCTAACTTTTATGTATTTATGCCCGTAGAATTGTTGCGTCAAGTTTAGCTTTGATTTTTTAGGTTAATCTTAATTATGTTCACTATCAATTCAAAAATATTAAATCGCAGTTCTTTTTATTCCATATTCTAATAAGCTTTGAAAAACTTATTTTAATTCATTTGGAAAATGAGGTTATGTTTCAAGAACTAACTTTTCCAAGGCTGCATCTGCGATTCTGATTATGTTTACAGATCAATTATCAAAAACGAAATGTATGTTAAAACTTCAATAAAGTTTGCCCATGAATTTTGGTAATCAAAATTTAATTGTTTTGTAAATAATTTTAATGTTTTGTTTTTTATTTTATACCTTTTGTAAACACATTTAATTTAAAAAGTTAAAAAAGTTGTGAAGCATGCAACAAAATCATGACTTGAGAGTTTCTTCATATAAAAATAAATAAATGCAATAATTATATGTAAGCGCAAAAACTTAAAACAATTAAATATTGATAAATGGAGATTAACTAATATGCAGTACATCGTGGTAATGCAGCTGTTGGTCACACATTTGAAGTATTTTGAACAATAAAGTAATTAAAATGGCTTTTTCCATGTTGTTTCATGTTGGAATGTTTTTTGACTGAATAATTTTCACAAAAGAGTAAAACGCAACTCGATTTTTTTTTCTTGTATATCATTTATTTTATTCTTTCATTCTTTCATTCTTGAACAATTTATATGCGAGTATAATAAAATACACATTGTAAAATTCTTTAGTAAATGATAAAATCGAGATTCTCCTAGATAACAAGTTACTTAAGCATCTCTTCATAAAAATAAAAACATTCTAACCACATGACCAAAGTTACAATGTGACAATTGTCTTAACATAAACTCGTTTCCTTTAACTCAAAACATATAAAAAGAATGTGCGTTGTAACTTGACACTAAATAGATTAATTTGCTGCCCAAAGCGTGGGGCCTTAATATATTACCAGTGATAAGTTTGAGAAAATGTAATTTAAGCAAGAATAAAGTTTTGATAATACAGTTTGTATGATAAATAAGTTTTACACAAAAAAAAAGTTTGGATGTCATACTGATTCTTAATAATTTTATATTACAGGTTGGCAGTGCAGAATTTATGGCTCCAGAAGTAGTGGAAGCATTTATTGGCGAAACTGATACAGCAGCGTACGATAAGCGTTGTGACCTGTGGTCATTAGGTGTGATTATGTACATTTTATTATGTGGATACCCACCATTTTATGGCAAGTGCGGTGGTGACTGTGGTTGGGAACGCGGAGACAATTGTACTGCTTGCCAGGATTTGCTCTTCCATAGCATCCAGGAGGGTCGATACGAATTTCCAGAACCCGAATGGGGCCACATTTCTACCGAGGCCAAACATCTTATTTCATCATTGTTAGTAAAGACAGCTAGTCAGCGCATTAGTGCTAATGAAGTATTGCATCATCCTTGGTTAAGTCGAGCACGTGACTCTATACCTTTGGCAACGCCGGCCATCATAAAACGCAACAATTCGGCTCGTGAATTATCCCAGTTTGCTGAATCGGCAATGGTTTGTAATCGTGTGGTACTGCAACATTTTAGTATGAATTTGGATTACTTGGAGCGTCCCAATGTGTATCCTCCATCACCTCCACCATTAGGTTTAAGCCCGCCCAGTGAAAGCCGTTTGCTGCAAAGAAGAACAGCAGCGGCGGCGAAAACACATCATTCTTGTCAGTTCTTGCATTTGACTCATCCCACATCTGCTACTGCCATTGCCAGCCCCAGCAGTTAAAGTGTCCCAGTATCTGCATATATTTTTATACATTAAAAATGTGATTTCTTTTTGTTATTATTGTAAATTCGGCTAGAATTTGAAGTAATATTTTGTTTGGTGTGATTAACAGCACGATCAGTTAATGTTTGTGTTGTGCTGGTTCAAACTTTAGCTGAAGTTGTCACTGCTTGGTTTTGTACAGTATAAGTGAAACCTAATCTTGTGAATTCACTTATAGTGAGATGTTACTACTGGTCATTGTGGATTTACAAGGTTCGGCACTAAAAAAGGCCTATAGTAGAGGATGCGCTTGTATTTTTAATACTTTTGTACTTGTGAAGTAGGTTGGTGCAGCATAAAGTCTATTGTGATATCTACTACTACTATTGCTATAACTATTATTAACTGACTCTAGATAGAACTGTAGGTCAGATCATCGTACCTGCATCTTTAAAATTAGTTGTCAGATTATATTGTTAGAAGGCTTATACATAGCCTTTTGTACTGCGCTGACAGTCCATTTGTATTCCAAGAGTCCTAAAACAAATATGTTTTGATATTCTTAAGAATTATTGATTAATAATGCTCAAGTCTTTGTCTGCATTTGAAAATTTAAATGGAGACGAAAATTTATGCTTCAAACTTTACAACTTTCTTTTCAAAGTTGCAAGTTGGGGTGGCAAACTATCACTAGTCAATTATCCGTGTAACTTAGGTTTAAGAATGTTATGAATCAAATGCAAGTTCTTTCATATTTACCAGAAAACTGTTAAAAGTAACATTTTAAATTAAATAAAAAGAAAAGAAAAATTGTTATTAAGTCGCTTCATCAAAATTGTAAATTGTATTTCTTTTTGGTAATTGAAATTACATCTCTTGATGAGATGATTAGGAATGCGCTACATTTCTGACAAGATTTTTGGATAAATGTCGAAAATATTCTTTTTGTTATTGTTTGGATTTCACATAATGATAATACAATGTTTTGAGATCAAAACTGAAATGTAAAAAGTACAACTTTTTGAAATAGAGATTAACAAAGATTTTATAAATTTATTGTAGTAATTCATTTTATTTATATGTTACCATTGGATGAGTATTCCAGGTTCCTCCTGTATTTTGGCGAAGACTACTAGAAATTTATGTATGAAGATAATTTGTTATAAATAATCGCATACACGAGAGAATATAAATTAATCTTCATATTGGAGACTATATTTGCTGAACACTAATTGATTTGGCCACACTATCGAGGTTTGTAGTTTAGTGATACTTACATGCAGTCAGAAATACAACACTTTAACACGATCCGCAAAACACCAACAGATAATTTGAAATTATTCTGAAAATGATCATATCGGATGGTTATAAAAAGAAGCATTGAGTATAATGCCCTATCAACATGTTTATTTCAAATTCTTTTTTCTAATTTGCCAATGTGCATTTATAGGATTTTTCTTATGTGTTTCTGCATTTTTTCCTTAAGTAAAAACGTTTGGAAATTGTAAGAATTGTCAACAGTTGATTAAAATATTTACATAATGTGCATGTTTAAATTTTTCAATTAGAAAATTATAATACAAAAATGTATGAATTTTCGGTACGTACTATTTAGTTTGAAGAACCAAAAGCAAACCTTAAGAACTGGTGATTTTTAATTGAATAAAATAAATTTGGAGGTTAGGTATGTTCATTGCGGTATGAACAAATTGCTAATGTAAACAAGTTTTCTCATTGAACTTTTAAAACCGCATAATAAATTTAAATTTTCAAGATCACTAATCGTAAAAAAGGTTAATTTATGCATTTTTTTTTGCTTTTTGGTGGGTTTTCACACTATGTATTCCAAACTTGTTAACATCAAAATTCTATTGTACATATAAAAAAATGTATCAGTCTGGCAACTACTCTAACCTAAATTTTTCAATAATTAACCTTACTTTTTTTAATTTTGATTTGAAACTGAAATCTAAATTTAATTTGGAAAGATAAGACTCAGTTTTAGATTTACAAAAACAGTGGTTAAAAAAAATTAATTTCGTCAAGTTCTTTCATATCCAAAACATTGTGTTATTACAATAAAATAAACTAGGAATGCAAAATTCTAATTGCTGTGGATTATACTGGGTATTCTTTTCTGAAAGATTGAAGTTGAGAAATATTTCTATTATCAGCGGCGAAAATTCTTAAAAATACCTATTATAGTCACAGTAACAATTTTCTATTCTTTTATCATTTAATATTAAAGATTTAAATGTCAAATTGATAACATAAAATTTAATATTTAGAAAAAGGAATAGCTAGATTATTTTATTAATAAATGATAAGTATTACTAAAGTAGAAAAAAAAATCACTATAATATTAGGAAATGATATATCCTTACCTATTTGTAGTATAAAATATTTTCTTTTCTTTTAATACGAAACATTGTTTAAATGAATTAAAAAGGGGACATTTAAAACAATGTCGAGACATCCCTTTTAACTAATGCATAAATGCAATGTTTCATATTAATTAAAATGTATTGATCTACAAATAAGTACTTAAAGAAATAACTGTTAGGAAATTATCGATTATGATCATTGATAATATATTAGTGATAGTCTGCTCTACTAGCTCTAGTGTTAGTATGTGTATATCAGCAATAGCATTTTGAAGCAGTTTAAATTTCGGTCTTCATTTTTTTCATGTATTTTAATTTGGGGAAAATCTATAATGTAACATTTTTTAAAATTTACACATACTCATGTTGGACTCGCTGAGTAATAATAATAATAATAATTAATAAGTATGCATGTGGTTGAATGCAACGAGTGATCTTGAAAGAGTTCAATCTTTGCTGTACTTGTAATACAGCTAAAGTACTTTTCTAACCTCTTTTAAGTTTTTGTTTTTTTTTATTAAGAAATATAAATAGCATTTACTACTGTTATAACCGAAGCAGTACAAATGCATATATATTTTCAATCAAATGATACCAAAAAGATTATATAAATAATAATAATAATACATTTATTAAATTAACTATTTTGAGAACTTTAGTAATCATAGCTCTGGTGGCTATGAGTGCCATTTGTAAGTTGTTAATTTTTTTTGTAGTATTGCGATTTCATAAGATACATGTGAAGTTGCAAGCTTAATAATTGATAGGGTAACTTCCGTTACTAAAGAACTGAAAGAGATCGTGTTAATTTTATGACGTATGTTTTTATTACACAAAGTAAATTTGAAATGAAAATCTGTTTGATTACTATTATTAGTGATGGAACATTATTATGTACCAAGTGTGCTTATTTCATATAAATAAAGACCGATTTTTGTAGAACTTGTGATAGTTTTTTTTCTACTATCCGTAATCTAAAGAAGAAAATTGATTGCAGTTTAGTAAAGAAATAACTTTTCAGTTTTAATGAAGAATTGAATGTTGCTGATCATTGTACATTTTTAGATGAAATGGATCGTCATAGTTTATTGTGCTAAGTCAAGAAAATGTATCTGCAATAAAGTGTCATTTATTGATAAATGCATGATCACTATAAAAAGGTTACTGAAATCTATACTTTCTAGTATATGCTAGATTTTTCATAAAAAAAAAGCTAGTAACAATAACATCACCTTATCTTCTCCATATAAGAAATACCAGTGCTGCAACTACATGTTAATGTCAGAAATGATTAAAATAAAGGCGAGAATAAAATACTTTGAAATAATCCACTAATCAACCAAACTCTTCCTTGCATAAAAATTAATATTCAAAATATCTCTTAATATTTTCTGTATTGATTTGATTGAGATAAATTCATCAAAGCATAGATTAAGAAATTATTAATAAAACTAAATGCAAACAAGTGTAATATTTGTTTACGGCAAACAGGCCACAACTATGTTATATGTTATATGAACTAAACAAAGTGCTAGCCACGAATCTTTCTCGCCTGTTTGGCACCTGGATCTAAAGATGCTCTGTATAAAACATACTTGGATCCTTTCTTGAATACTCAGGGTGTACCAGAATTGCACGTCAAAAATTATGCAAAGTGATTCTAGGTTTAAAACTAAGCAGAAATAGCCTTATTACACTTAAAATATTTCATTATCAAGATTAAGAGTGTTTTTTAATAACAATAGTTGCATATGAGAGGTAATTCACATATGGAAGTCCTCATATGCTGTAAGTTGGAAATCTGTAAAGATTTTTAGTCATTGAAAATTAGTGCTTGAAATCCTGAATTCTCTGAAATTATACTGAATTGCTTCCTTCAAGTCTTCACAAAGTCTCAGAAGTCGGCAAAATCCCATTTAAAACCATGAAGTCCATTGTAAAGTTAAACAAAAAAATATGCCAACAGAATCTTGTGTAATAGTTTATGGTATTTTAAACCTAGGTTGTAACAGATTTTTACATTTCCCTCCTAAATGATTCAAAGATCAATGTGGCCAACTGTGATCGTCAAGTAAACCCAAAGCCAGTTGATTGTGAGACAAAAGTACCGACACCTATAACAAAAGACGATCACAAATTGGGCTCATTAACAATTTTCCCCTCCGCTAGAGGCGTTGTTATTTCACATTAAATTTGACAAGTTTAAACATCAGTTTATAGGTTTGAGGTTATTACAATTTAAATCTTAGATAAAAGTAATATTAATGTCTTGTTGCGTATTAGTTTTGATTCTCCACAAAGTTTGCATGAGCATGAATATTTTCTATTTTGTAGACGTCATTTTCATAACTTTCACATTATATTTTATAAGTTGCCGTAAAAAAAAGGTTTTGTAGTGGTTACATAACCGTTTTTCGAATAAGCTGGAGTAACCTAAACAGCTCTGTCATGTTAGGTCCCCAAAAACGCGTTTAATATGCAATAGCAAGGCATTCTTAAAATTACTTTTTCTAAAATTTAAATTTTAACAACCTCAAACTTATAAAATGACGTTTAAACTTGTCAAATTTGACATAGAACAACAACGCCTCTGACAGAGAAAAAATCGTTATTGAACTCAATTTGCGATGGTTTTTTGTTTGGTGTTGGTTCTTTATTTTAAAATCAACTAGACAGGAAGTTAAATAAAACACAGATTATGATTTCAATAGGACTTTGTATATTAAATAGCAAATCAATAAAGTAGTTTTGTCTTTTACTTTTATGTTTAATGGACGTGAATTAAATAGATAAATTATCCTGATGTTCTCTAAAATTTAACAGTGGTCACAAGATAAATGCATGCAACAAAACAAACTTTCTATTAATTACATTTCACAACTCAAAATAAATACAAAAAAAAATATCTTTATGAAATTATTACAGTCATAAGGACATCCAAAACATCTGCAGTATTAACACAGAAAACGGTTTGCTAAAACACAAAAGTATTTCCACGAGGTGTAAGAAATTGGCAGAACATAATGGTTACAGGTATACAAACAAATCTATATGCTCACTTACAAGCATAAATAACCTGTTGAAATCTTACCAACCCCCGGTTCTTCTATCTTACATAAATATAAATGTTAAATATTTGTGTCTACCTTGCCTGAATAATATTTTCCACCACACCAATGCTGTAAAATCAGACATTTTTAACACCCACTTTCCATACCTCTACTCTTCCTTGTTGTTCCTCCCATGTAACTCTCCATTCCACCCTCACCTCTTAACTAACTTTTCTAGATTTTATCTGTTGCAAGCCCCTCTCCTTCCACGGCTATTTAAAAATGCAATAATGATAATATTAATTAAATTAATGCTTATACTAAATACACATATCCAAACAAAGTTCAAAAAGAAATGATACATCGAGCATTATTAAAAGTATTCAAGAAAAAATCAAAACTTATGGTTTCTACTTTTGGCGCCATATCTCTCCTGTTATTAGCTAAATTCTCCCTGCCTTTTAAATGTCATTCAAAGTATCTATTTGCCTTTCCTAACACGTGGAATTTAAAATTTGAATTGAGGTATCACAAGTTACAACAACTTTTTGCCAAACCTTCCAGCTCAAAAGTAAAGAATCTTAGATTTTGATGATATTTGAGACTTATTATAGTACCTGTTTTGTTAGTGTAGTTTGAGGACAAAGTTGTGTTTTGGGGCAGAGCTGTAGCCTTCTAAACAATTGATTTCTTCAAGAAAGTTTTACATAAAAATACGTTGACTGAATTTCATTCTTTATGGCTCAAGTGAAAGCTGTATAAGTAATGTCTAGAATAACTTTTTATTGATGTTTCGAAATCTGGGTATTTAGAATGTAAACAGCCTGTCGCCAAGTGGTAGACGTCGTTAAGGCCAACAGCAGGGTAGCTCAGGGAGCACCGGCTTCACAGAAACCGTTCTCGCCAGTGTGTATATTAGCGTAGGTAGAACTCTGATGTTTCCTCGTTGTTTTAAGCAGACTGGCACCTTTCAATTGTTTAGTTCTTTTGTTTATGGACAAAAGAATCTGCAAGAACTTCTTCGTTGATTTCAGGAGTTCTTTTATTTATTTTGATACTTTATTTCATTTATTATTCTCTTTCTGCTTATTATTTTTTTTCTTTTTGGCTCTTGACTTTCTTTTTTAATTTGCTTATTAAATAAAAAAAACTAATTGTTTTGAAGGAGCAGGTTTAGGTTGAGAGAATTTACGTTGCGATTTCTAAAGTGATTCTGCTGGTGGAACTGGATGCTGAAGCACACTGGCAGGCTTGAGCCAAGTACCGACGCTTTTTTTTCTGACTGAAGGTTGTGGATCAGCCAATAACACTTTTCTGTCAGTAACAGGCCTTATGACTGCACTTAAGTCTGTGTACACATGCCTTTAACTTTTGTATGTTTGTTTTACAATGCAAAAATGAGGTAAAATCAAAGCCTACTCTGAATTCTATAATATTGAAACAAACTATACGGATGAAATTTTTATTCCTCTTGAAACACGTGTTGTAAAAAAATCTAAAAGTGGATTTTGGATCCCTAATGTAGTGAGAATGAAGTATTTCACTAAACAGATTGGTAATAACACTAACAACACTTAGCCACATATTCTGGTGATCAAATGATGATGATTCATCAAAGGAAAGTTAGGTAAAGAGTGTAATATAATTAACTTACAACACAGAGTTTTACATGCACACCTTTCTTTGAAGACCTAGAACTTTTTCTATGAGCAATATCTTTAAATTTGGATGCTATTCCTTAAAAGTATACTTCCTTTATAAGAAAATTCACCTGTTTCGATTTTTTCATAAACTCAACTATTTCCAGACACTGTATATGTTGCAAGTTCTGACATAACCTCACTCAGTACATTCATACACAATATTTTCCTAGATATTTTCATCTAATATGCATACATTATGATACTGAAAGTTATAGAGTAAAACATTTACAAGTACACATCTTGCCTAGTTTTCTATACTGCATTACTGCTATACCTGTTGATTCCTAACTATGGTTAGCATTTCTCATCTAAACAGTGCTATAATAAAAAAAAGGATTTCAAATATAATAAATGGTTTATACCAACTTCTGCATTCACCACCATGAGTACACCTGTGAACTAACCACCATAACCATTCTATACAGCTTTCTCTAACATTTTTTATTTTTATAGGTAGATTGTTGAAACACCCTATATGTTGTTGTGTAGACTCTAAAAGGTGATGTACGAAGGCTGTTTGACGGAAGAATAAAACACAGGTTTAGCATAAACTTTTTTTATTATTTCTCAACATAGTTCCCTTCGAGTGCTACACACTTAGTCCAACGACTTTCCAATTTCTTTAAGCCATCTGAAAAATGTTCTTTTGGCAATTCGTCAAAACAGGTCTCCGTTGCAGCAATAACCTCTTCATTTGATGCAAATTTTTTTTCCTGCAAGTGATTTTTTCAAATTCGGAAACAAAAAGAAGTCAACAGCCATACATCGGCAAAAAAACTCGATTGGATTATGCTGTAACATAGCCAAACGTTGATTTGAAAATTGAACACGAATTCTCATTTGGTGATCGTGGCACCCATCTTGCCGATATCCTTTTCATATGCAAATGTTTGTGTAAAATATTGTGTATCCGTTTGATTGAGATGCCTACAGCATCAACTATCTCATGCACTTTCAAAAATTGATCACCCATTACCATATCATGGATTTTGTCAACGATTTCCTCACTAGTGACCGCTTATGGGGGTCCAGGACGTTTACCATCATCAGTGCTCATACGGCCAGTTTTAAATGAATTAAACCACTTGGAAATCATTCCACGTGATGGAGCAGATTCACCGTAATATTTCTGTAACTTTTCCTCAGTTTCTTTTACTGTTTTTCCAAGTAAAAAATAATGTTCAATTAAAACACGAAATGCAGGTTTTTCCATATTTACGAAATAACACAAACTTAACTGATTTCTACGACTGGCAAATGTATACTATTTTATAGATTGGCATGAAATTTGGAGGTTGAGCCTGTAAAAGGTTGGCGTATATGCTAATGTTTTCGATTTACTGATATCAGCACCATATAGCAAAAAGTCATGCTTCCGTCAAACAGCCCTCGTAACTAAATCAGTAATAACTAGGGCTCGGATGTTTAAGCCATAAAAATTGACTAAATATGCAAGCAAAAATAACCTTACAAACATAAAAATATGACCAATAAAATCCAAAATATGATCTAAAAACATTACTCCTATTAAATATCACTATTATACATTAAAAACTGTAAAAAAGTAACACACATGAATGACGATGTGTTTCTTGAGGCTATCAAATGAAGATGATGGCCGATTGTCACTAAGTATCGCTTTGTAACTGGAGAAGCAGGACATTATAGGAGCATATTAAATAGTTTTCTTTTTACATTTTCATGATTTTTCCACCTGCCTGTTCAATATTGAGTTTGACATTCCTGACAATTGCCAGAGAGTCTTTGATGTCGAAATCAACACCATCTAACCTAGTAATCGCATTTGATATACCGCCAAAGTTAGATTTAATGTATGCCAGCTTTCTTGATAGGCTACTAGAAAACAGCTTCTGCACTGTCTTGACAAAAGCTGCATCATCTTTACTGAAACCATTCACAATGTCTTTGATGACAGAATAGCTTGCACAATAATATACAACAGCATCAAACCCATGTTCCCCACCTGGTAATGACCAGTAATGAGCTAAATTTTTGAATATGTCAAATCTCGGTGGAGCTTCTACAAAGATCGTTTTTTACATTACATCAGGAAGATTCTCACGAATTTCTTCCGCTAACTTATGAGCAAGACACGTCACATGTATCATTTCATTCATTCAATTCATACCTTTAGCAACATTTACCATGTATGGCTCAGCATCGGTTATGAAAAGAAGAATGTTGTCCCACAACAGCTTCATAGCATTATCAAAAAAAATTGTGATATTTGAATGATCAGCTCGTTTCAAGATTTCAGTTGTCAGTAGGAAAGTTTTGCCGGTGCGAGTATTGCAATAATTATATTGGCTACATATCTTCCTTCGACTTCATCAATAGATACCCATACCTTGTTATCGGCTACACTATCCTGTTTGAGGTGTTAATTGGGCTATTGCCACACTTTGTTGTGATATTTTGTGGCGACGTTTTGGAAATTCACTTTGTGTTCGCTCTGAGAAGGGTGGGTTGGTTTATTATTTTGCATTTCTAATTTGGGTGCCTGAACCACTGAGCTGCTGGGGCGGTCTACTTATGTAGTTTTATAAGTTCTATATAAGTTGCATTTCCGTAGCTGGATGCGCAGTAAGTTACTGTACATGTTGCACAGTAGGGGTTTCGGCCGTTTGTTGGTGGTTGCACCGTAGTCCTTCGCGCAGTATTGGCATCCATATGGGTTCTATTTCTAAGCTTGCTGGGCTTATCGGTTCTTTGGCTAGCGCTATGAAGTGGTTTCTTTCAGTTTTGTACGAGTTCTGTACTCCTCTTTGGTCACTATTTGTGCATTATCCCATTGGATGCGAGGGTCTTCACCTCATACGTGTTTTGCAATTCTCGATTTTGATATCGGTTTCTCCCTTCTTGACGTTATTTATTCTCCTAACAAACAGATAGGTAGTTTTTGCATAGTGTTGATTCCGTGGGAATAGTTTTGTTAGTAAATTCTTCCATGAGATTCTTGAAGTGAGGATTATCTACTTTGTTTAGCAAAATGTTAGCACTCACCATCATTTTACACAATTCATTTGAAAATTCCGACGTTTTATTTGTAGCTATCGATACTGATGTGCTCTCGAAGATTAGACGTTGTCTCTCCTTGTTGACCGAACGGCGAAATTTTAGAAAGAGTTACAAAGATTTTCAATTTTGTGTTCTTAACAAAAATATTTTTACGAAATATAACTAAAATATGACCTTTTCCGGAAAAGTGCTTAAAATATGCCCTTACATGCCAAATATGACTTTATATGACCAATAAAAACCACTTAATATTGTATAGAAAAGCTTAATTCGCACTAAAAATGTGTTCGGCATCAAAATAGACGTAAACAAAATTAAATGACATGTCATAAACATCCGAGCCCTAGTAATAACTAAAACAAAGCATTATCCAATATCAGTTTATTAAACAAATTGGTATTTATTATCTGAAAAAGGTACAAAAATCTAATCACATTTTAATTTCAAAACTAGTAATTTTAGTAATGTGTAATAAATGAGTAATTTCATTTCAATGCTTTTGCTTGCAATTATAGGTTAATTCAAATAATACTTACAAAACATAAAACAATCGGCAATTAATATTGGACCATTCAAGTTTAATATGTAAAACAAATTGATTATAAAAAATATTATTGAATGAAACAAGTACAAGTAAATAACTAGATATAAACTTAACTCAAAATCACAATATGTTTTCACATTTTCAGTCTCGAACACGTAAACCCCAAATACTTGTACGTCGCTGTCCCACTGTTGGTCGAGCAATGGAACTAAACTTAAATTTATTAATATCGACTCTCTCACCTAGAGCATTTTGAACTAGTTCCAATTCAGCAGCCTCTATATATCCACCGTGAATATCTAAATATCTCAAAGAATTCATAACTTTTAACCGTCTGCAAATTAAAAAAAAGTAAATAAAAGAAATAGATACGGCTGACTTTAAACTTACTGGAGAGATCGGTATGGAATGAAGTAACATCTAGATAACGCTAAAAAATTTAATTCTTCTAACTGGACTATATGATTGATTACATAACCTGATAATCCTGTACAGTCTGATAAATCTAACTCTCTTAAATTAGGACAATTAGAAACCAAATCAGCAACATCTGAAAAATAAAAAGAGTTATGTTTAAAAATTTTAAGTGCTTCAAGTGAAATTAACTTACTTTGATCATCAAGTAATTTTCGACAACCTGATAAATTTAACCTGTCGAGACTAGAAGGTAAATGAGAACACATATGTTTAATACAGGATTCACTTAAATATGTCCATGCCAAATTTAATTCTTTTAACCTAAAAATTAATAAACTGTACATTTATAGTATGAGTAGTTCCAGAAATTAAAACAGAACAAAAACAAAATACATTCACTTATTCTGTGATGTCATCACATGGTACTACTAACAAATTGTTAGCAGTAATCTTTACTTGAACCATTTGGTAGCTCTTCTACTACTAAATGTTATATGAAATTTAAATGTCGATTCAAATTTGTGCCAACTGTTGTGTGCTCACTAAAATATTAGAAAAAAACATGAAATTTGTTTAGCATAAAAGGGAGCACTTTGAACAGTTGTTACTCCAACAATCAAAATAGGAAATTTACAAGAGATTAGCTGATATTGTTTGTTATACACTGTGTTATTGTCATCTAACTTGGCAATCAAAATATTTTATTTAACTTAACTTTTAAAACTTCCATGCAATGAAAAATGAGGTTATGTGTACAATTTGTAGCATCATTTTGAACTGTTGGTTATTTAATGTTATTAAACAGCACCTTAATAGTAAATTTGGCAATATTAATTATCCTGCATTATCCTACTTTAAAATATATAATTTTCAAGTTGACATATACAGAATATATACCGACAATCAAAAGTTATTAATAGAAAAATTCCAGATTCTTCCATTTAATCATGACTTATAGATAAGAGTGAAATTAAAAACATGAATTCGAAACCTACAAAAATCATTATGTATACTTACTTGCAACAATTTGTGAGTAAATAACTCATACCATCTGTAGTTATACCCTCGGCCATGGCTAAATTTAGAATTTCTAAATCTCTATTACGAGATAATGCAAGTAAGACATTTTCATCAACACGAACATGCTCTAAGCTCAACTTTTTTAATCGTTGACATTTAGAAAACAGTGAAATGAGACTAGAAATGGAAATGTGAACCATACTGAGATCTAAATAGAGTAGACGTGCCTTAAAATCCGGTAATGATGCTTTTACACCGGGTAAGATTGGTGGATGAGCAATCTGTAAAACATAATTAAAGAATTAGTATAAAACTTAGGTTATAATTTTATATAAAAATGGAACTTTTATAATGCGCATACTCACTTCAGAATGAGCAAGACGTAATATAATTGATTGTCTACTAAGAATGTGACCAATTGCACCAGGTTCTAAGCATCGATTGGATACGTCCATGCGTGTCCAAAGACTTTCATCTTGTGCCAACTGATGCCAACGTCTGCAAACTAAAGCTGCATTTGCTAAACTACGTTTGGGTAACCAATGGAAAATCTGCAATATTACTTCATCTGATAAATGCTCAAAATGATCTGCAAAAAAAAGAAATATCATGTAGACAAAATTGACAAATTTTTTTTAAAAACATTTTAATTGGATAATTCTAAACTTACAATAGTTGAAATTGCCAACTTTTAATTAAATTGGATTACCTACTTATTTTAAAGATGAGCTCTCTTTTGGGCTTCCGAAGCAGATATTCATCCCACTGACCATTTGATAATTTTTGTAGTGTCTCTTTTGAAATCGTAGAATGAAGCATTGCTGCAATCTGTAAAAAAAAATTATTTACTTCAAAAATAATTATTATCTCACATAATTATGGATTTTCTTGCGATGCTTCTAAAGCAATGAACATTCTCTTTTAAGGTTCTCATAGCATTTAATGAATAAACGCTAAGAAGGAAAGTCATGTCAGAATATGCAACAAAAATTGATTACCATTTAAATTTAAACAATTATTCTTTAGTTGTTATGTGAAGAGCACCATCATATTATAAATCTTCATTTATTACGAAACAGCTTTCTTTGAAATTATCAAAAATATTTAAAATTTATTTACAAAAGCGAATTCTTCGTTCAAGATCAATTTACAATAAATACAATTGGCAGAACAGCTTCACATAGGAACATTCCCCAACTAAAACTGTGTATGCCTCCGCTTTCCTCATGAGCCAACCAAAGTCGGATATTTTAAACAAAAATACTCCATAAAATAAAAAACCAGTATTGGTTACACTTTGCACTTCCAAATTTTTGTATTTTACCGAACAGAAAGCTGATGCTTTTGGCAAAAATCTTATTATTGGCAATGGTGTACAAGCACTCTGAGCAGACTTGTATTTGAAATTTTTTATTCAATAAATTATTACTGTTGTCATTCAGAATCTGTCATAACTCATAACTTTGGTTTTTCATTGGAATCATTTATTGGTAAGCAATGGCGTTTACTTTCAATGAATATGCTGATATGTATGAGGTTTGCGAAGGACCTAGTAATGCCATGAAAGCTGAATAATGTTTTAAAATCAGATTCTTTATATCCATATCACTTTTGTACTGTTCAGTCTTTACCATCTAATGATTATCGAAGTTGCAGTAACCACTGCAACTGGTTACTGCAACAGATCAACCTGAACCAAAATCTCTATAAGCAAATAAATACTGTGGACTGATGAAGGCATGTCATTCTTAATTGTCACAGTTGTCATTATATGAGATCGCCTAGAAACCAGGTCAGATTCTCTTTAAATGTTTGGATAGAAGTACTGCAAGGATGGCTGGTGACCTAACTTCAGGGTAGGCTGGGGCCGTCTGATTGATTAATCTCTTGATAATTCCGACAATTTAAACCAATCACGTGGTCCTGGCCTACACTGAAGTTAGGTCATGGGCTGCCGTTGAAGTACTAGCAGGCAACACTATTGGATCTCACTTTTTACTACAACGTCTGAATGGAAAAAATTATTTTCAATTCGTTAATGAACTGATGATTTTCCACTCAATCTGCAAAATGGGCTGATCTGGATAAATGATGGCGCACTCGCTTGTTATGCCTATAACGTCAGGGAATCGTTGAACAAAGATTTTCCACAGTGTTAGACGAGTCGTAATGGTCCTATATCTTGGCTACCGCAGTCCCCTGATTTAAATCCTTTGGATTCTTTCGTTTGGGATTTTCTGAAAGAAAAGGTTTACCAAACAACTCTAGCACCTTTTGGACTTCTTGGGTCTATAGGGCCATTTGGATCTCTCAAGTTGACTGTTTGAAGAGGTTAAGTAAAGATGAATGTTAGGTTATACTTTTTTGATGTGTTTGTGCCACTTTACATGATACCAAATTTTATAAAAACTGTGTGTTACGAGTCAAAAAATCTTGTATCAAATTTGTTCACAAATTTTATAAAAAATTTGTTATCGTGTAAAGTGGCACTTATATTCACCATCAGTTTTTCATTAGGTAAAATCTATATAGGAGTATTTAAAATACAAAGCGCTTTCTTTTTTACCTCCACCAGCAGCAACCAACAATTTTTATTCATTTTTATCATAATTCTGATATATTACAAGCAAATTCAAATTATAATAAATTAACCACTGCTTGTGTTCCGGAGTAGTAATCAGGCTTACACATTGCTATCAGTGAAAAAAAGCGCTTTTAAAAATGTTTCCTTTGTGTTTACAAAAACTGATGTTCGCTGTCAATTATTCAAGAACTTTTCATCAACAGTGCTGCTAATTGCTGTTTGTCGAATCTCCACTTGCAGCACCACCTGGGCAAAACATCACATCTTTTTTTGGAACTAACAATTTGAATAAATTATTTCATCACCTTTGGCTTTAAAGATAGTGAGCAGGGGCATTCAAATGTTTTCGTTGTATTCTATTCCATTGAATTTTGACAGGGTTACACTAGTTACTTTACAATGATAAATTGATAATGTAATGCATATGCTTTTTACATGAGAGTTGACCATGGTATTTCTTTGCTAAGTTGTTATACCTCAAATATATTTAATTATAGGTTAAGGTTGGTGGTATAATCTTTGAGCAAAAGAATAAACATGTTGCCAAAAGTGTCTTTTTTACATAACAAATCAAGTAGATTTTAAAGATATTCTCCTTATTACCAATTATGGCAAAGCTGTTCTAACCTAAAAATAAAATGAACCTAAGCACTAAAAATTTTAAATTTTCATAGCCAAGCCTCACAAAAAAGGATCATGAAGAGCATATAACCACGAAATATTAATAATTGTTGCAGAATTGATGTGAACACAGCAAATAGCAAAATAATTAGTTGTACATTTTCTAGAATTAAATTTTTCATAACATAGCACACCTGACAAAATTAAATCATAGCCTACCCCGATGCTTTATAATCTAGAACAGATAATAAATAATAAAACTAAAACTCTAATTTCTCCCCAGACACAATCGTCTTTAAATGTTCTAAGCCAGAATGCTTAACCTGGCAAGAATGTCGATTTTGCTTGTTTCGACCCAAATTACTTATTGTTCATTTCAGATGCTGTAACTGACATACAACACATTGGATTAGTGAAAAATTGAATTATTTTTATTGTTATTGTATATTGTTCTAATTGTCAAACAGCATTACAGGTCTTAAAATTCAACCCTCTATCAGAAAATACAGAAATATGCAGGGCATTTCATATCAAAATCTCAAAATAATTATTTTATCATTTTTATCTTTCAAATCAAAGTTTACCTAGCCTGTTCATGTTAATTTTGTTAAAAGTATTACTTCTGCATTTTAATTTAAAAAAATAAGAAATAAATAAATTCTAAATTTTCTATCCATTCTTTTCTGCAAAATTAAATATTCATGTGATAACAAAAGTTAAAAAAAAGTGTGATTACAAAAATTAAATCTTAACTTCAATTTGTTCAATGACAGGTTGAACGATGATGAGTCAAACTTTGTATGTAACTATTCGCAATGTCTGCTTTTTGATTTAACAACTGAACATCAATAACACACTTGAAGTTGTTTTTTGTTGACATGTTATTTAAAGTATTACATTATGTCATTTTTACTTTTTTTTCTAGTTGATAAGAGCATCTAGTTTTGTAATAATTTTAAGAACTGTTGAATGTTATTATTTATTAATTAATAAGTCATAAGTTAAAAGTATAAACTATCAATTAATGATATAGGACTAATAATAGAAAGACCATTTCAATATTAATTAAAAGCTTAGGCAAGTTTAAACTTACCAAAATGAAATTTCCACAAACAGAATTATGTGCAAGCTAGAACAAAACATGCCATCTTATTTAAACAATTCAATTTCTAAAACGAACAAATATAATTAGAGTTTAGTTTGTGTGGTTAGTATTAAAAACAAATAAGCTTTATTGGTATAGAAAGTTAAGTAATTACAAATTAATGTATTTCTTTAATTATTCTTTGATAAGGATCAAACTTGGTCAACCAGTTTACATTATATATTTAATTATACCTAAGACTGTGGATTTGTTAAATAGCACTATGCAGAAGTAGCAATGTCAAATAATAAATAAAATTTGATACAAAAATGAAACTACATTCAAGACTCTACATAAAACTAGAGTCCTGGATATTATTTTGAGAAGAGCTAAGGTATTCGAATGTCAGGTAATTTGAAAAATAGAAGAGGGGTCAAATGAGTGTCCCGATTCTTTTCATAATATCTCATCCAAACTATTAATTAGGTTTAGGTACATTCTTTTTGACTTTTTTTATGGGCACCTAGTATGTATCATTTTAGAGAAGCTATAAATGTCTATAAATTTATAAATTTGTACATGTAAATAAAATTAAAATAATGAATTTTTAGAAATGCAGCTACCTTAAACTATACTATTATTATCAATATCTATTGATTTAATTACTGAATTCTGCATTTATAAAAATAACACCATGAAACAAAAGAATAAAGGTATTAGCTTACTTTCTTGTCCCTTTCAGCCCGAGCTTTGTTGGTAGAAGAAGCTGAAAGATCGAGAAAATCTGGATAGTTATCGTCTTCAACAGCTTCATCGGAATCAGTGTCGAGATGTCCAACACCAATATCTGCCAAATTATCTAGCATAATGTCACCGCTGCAAAAACTCCACTTTTTCTGAACCTTCCAATCTTCAGATGCACCAATTTGATCAACAATCGTGGGATCAAGTCTACTACGTTTTCTGAAAAGAACAAAAACCCTTTAATACATAACCCCTCCACGAGAAGAATTTCGTTGTTCTTACCGGGCTGGTGACTTTTCAGGATCCCTCACATTAATGTCGATCTTTTCTAAAACACCTTTGTTAGTCATTTTAATAAATTGCTGATGAAAACCAGTCGATGTTGTATTGTGAATTTATTCCACCATTTTTATTTTTCCCTCCATGCACGTAATTAAAAAAATAAATCTTGCACCTGTGGTTATTTTCAGAATAGCCAACTGACAAGATTCCACTAGATTTGAGGATATTCTATCTACAGCATACGTAAAAAGTTGATCACTTAATAGCTTGATAAAGATAACTAAAAAGAAATTTCATTATATGTAGAAGACAAAGACGTGATATATCATTTTTTCTGACGGTATTTACAAAGCAATTAAAAATATTCCACGTCTTAGGGGAAAATTAAATTTTATCATACTATCGTGAAGCTCGAAAATTCCTCTTGACATTACTATTCTAAAAATCCCTAAAATATACATAAATCTATAAATATCTCAAATCAACATAACCACAAACATGTCCGGTGTATCTTCAAATTTCCTAAGAATTATTAGCAAAAAATTCCAGACTTCTAGAGTTTCTACAGTAAGAAGTATCTTGTTACAGATTATGGTTTTAAATATTTCAAGCTGTGTTTATTCTTACAGAACTTACTAGAACGAAGGAATATAACATTGCTAAATTATACACGAAATTGTAGCACTAAACCTCCTCAACCAAAACCTCAGAAAGGATTTGTAACATGGAAAAGTGTAGCAACAACTGGAATACTTGGTGGTGGTTTTCTCGCATTTATGTTGTACTTAAAAAAAGAAAAAGAATTTGGTACGAAATCTTTTAAAAATTTGCAATTAATTTTTATGTAGTTGTTCAATTTCAGCACAGGTACAAGAACGACAACGTATGTTAGGAAAAGCAGCAATAGGAGGATACTTTGAATTAGTTGACAGTAGTGGTAAAACACGAACGAGTCAAGACTTTCATGGTAATTGGTTATTGATTTATTTTGGTTTTACTCATTGTCCTGACATTTGTCCAGATGAATTAGAAAAAATGGCAGCAGTGGTAGATAATCTTGGTAAATAAGGCCATAGTAATAATAGCAGAATTATAAATTTATATTTTTAGACAAATCAGAAGATACTCCCAAAGTACAGCCTATATTTATATCTGTTGATCCAAATCGTGACACACCAGAAATTGTTGGTAAATATTGTAGTGAGTTTAGTCCACGATTACTTGGATTAACGGGTACAGAGCAGCAAGTAGCAAAAGCTTGTAAAGCATATAGAGTTTACTTTAGTGCAGGTCCTAAAGATAAAGACAGTGATTACATTGTAAGTTATTTTATTTAGTCTTGAAATTCGCTTAAAAGCTTATCATTCTGTTTTTATTTTTACAGGTGGATCATACCATCATTATGTATTTGGTAGATCCTGATGGAGAATTTGTTGATTATTACGGTCAAACTAGAAATAGTGAAGAAATAGCAGATTCAATAAAAATTAACATGTTAAAGTATGGTCAGCTTCATAAGAAAAGTTGGTTTTAAGTTATAAATATCCACTTGTGTATTTTTGTATGTTTCTGTTAATATATGAGTTTATTAATATTTTTGATGGTAGTAGATTTTTAATCAATTTTGCATTTTTATTAGAGCTATCTATGAGGGGATATACTTTCTGCTTGATTCAATTCTTAATAATTTACCTTTAATGCAAGATCTTTAAAATTAAAACTCTGTAACATAATTTGTGATTTATTGGATAAATTTACTGATTTTTAATTCTGAACTGGTGCAAAATAAAAACTAATTATTTCTGAAGTTTCTTTCGATTTACTATTTAACTATTTGAATTTTTGGTTTTACACTTTACTGTAACTGTAACTATTACCTATGTTTTATAACTGAATAAGTGATTATTTACATCAAATATCAGACAAGATTTGAATTAGTATTTTAATTCAGTTCAATTTATTTTTCTTATATCTTTCTAAAATTGTAAATTATACTAATGGTCATCTGGAAACCATCAGGTAGTCTACTGCACACTGGAAATAACAGCGATTTGTGGTGGGGACTGCAATTGCAGCTCCGCTTCAGTAGTGTTCTCTCTCTTCCTCAACTGCGCAACTGACCGGCCACTTTTATTTGGTTGACTTGTATACTTAAACACGATTGTAGCTATGTTTTTGACAATCATAACCATAGAGAATTTAATGCTAGTTAAATTTAAATAAAATTGGCCTTTAGTATTTTCAATCGCTCCAGTTTTAGCCGAAGTGAATGTTTCTGGTCTGTCTCAAGTTGATTGTGACCTGCCTAGCATTTACAAATTATTGATTTCCTTTGGATAGAAAGCTACACAATTGATTTCATGTATCTAGAGCCAAGTATGCATTAGATTGAACAGCATATAGTGATTAACAAGTAAATCAACTCTTACAAAAGCAGAAAACTAGCTCAGAAACAAAACTACAGAATTCTGTGATAAAACATTGATGTTAGATACTATTTCTGCGTTTCTATAATAGATGTCAGGCCAATCTTGAATCTTCTCAAGCGCTTGGTTACACAAAAATAATTTGATCATTGATCAAGTTGATCAGTTGATTAGCTGATCCGATTGGATAATAAGTCTGAATATTTCACTACTTCTGTAGTTTGTGTTTGTTTGCTTCTAAAGAATTCTTAATTTTATGGTTTTGTGTTTAGTGCATTTAGAATTAAAAACACATGATAGAGATAATTGTTTACCATTTAAAGAAATTTCAATTTTACATTGCAGCTTATTGACCACCGAACAATGAATAAATTTAAGCACAACTGGATGTCAGTTGGAAAATACTACTGATTTAATACAAATTGAGGATCCTTCACATCATATGTACCTCCAGTCAATACAGGAGTTGATTAATTTTTCAAAATGTAGTTGTTTACAAAGCAGATTTTGTTATTAAGCATTTATACAAAACTATTAAATGTGAACAATGCTTAGGAATTTTAGTAGACAGCTCAAACAAATTAAATTACCACCTGATTGCAATCAAAAATCGTGGTGGTTTGTTATTTCCATCGTCTGATGTTACAGATATTTTGTATAAATAGTGAGAAATGATGTGTCAAGCAAGCCTTAGGCATCCTTAGCAGAAAGTGGTGGCAAATTTCTGTTAAAAAATTTATTTCTGCATATTTGTCACTATCAGTGTTAAATTATTATTTAGGTAAAGAAATTTTCCTTTCTTTTAAACGAACATAATAGTTAAGTAGGTATCATTATATATTATTTTGTATTCAAATAAATGTTTTAACCTACTTTGCTTTATTTATTATAATAATATAGGGTATAACATCACTTTAGTGAATAAAAATTAAAGATTTAATACATGATTAATCCATTTAGAGGATGATTAAGAAAGTATTGTTAACATATCCAAACTTTTTCAATAGAAATGATATGTAGATATATAAAATAAACTGGAACTCATTCACTTTATTCCTTTAAAAAGAGTGAATAAAAAAAAAGTCTAACCACTTGCAAATCTTAGAGAATCAAATCTGCAAGTGTGTAAGGAATTTTAATTTAATAATTCAATTTTAAATTAGAATTTTACCAATGTAGTAAGGTTGTGGTTGTTGGGTTGCATATCCCGCTGTTAATAGAGAGTTGATGTATGAGGACTAACAATAAAGATCTACACGAAGTACGTGTGGTGTTTGTTATTTAAAGTTGAATAGTTAAACATATTATAGGCTACAGTGCTTGTAATTTGTAGTAAGGCTTGTAACATAATAAGCAAGGTATAAAACAACCAAAAAGTTTTATCGTATGTCCATATGTGCGCTTAAATTCATGGTGCGTACTTTGAGGGTTGCATATCCTACAGGTTACGCCATCCCCTGCCCCCTCGCGGCTTCAATTTACCGCGTCCACAACCTGGGTTATGTTCTCTCCTTCCTTCTTATTAATCTCCTTGGATAATAATAGCCATCAGTCCACAATGTTTGGAATACACGTTCCATTAATATGAACATCCGCGCTTGCTCAGAACGTGCGGGCATTAAGAATCTAACCTCGATTTTTCTTTAATTTTCTTTACATACATTTTGGAACAATGTAGCTACCTATTAGAAACACACTGCGTTGTATCCAGTAGTAAAGATCCGTAAATAATAGTGGTGTGTGCTGGGAAAGGTATAGGTATTTCTATTAGCAGCCATTTGTGATCGAGAAAATTGAGATTAGATTGACATAAGCAATGTTATTTTCCTTATTTTATAACAATTTATGTTGGAAATCAAGAAATTATTAGTTTTGAATGTAATTTTGAATACGTTTTGGAAGTGCGTATTTTCCGGTATTAGCCGGCGTTTGTGATCGAACTTTTTGGTGGATAAGTATAGGATGACCCATCTTTCACAGTACTAATATTTACGGACCTTGGTAGTAACGAGTGATCCTCAGAATTTCTCTCCTCAGTTGGTCATAAATGAGAAAGATAGACAATCTAGTTGAAATGACAAATATTAAGATTGCTTTTGTGGCAGGTCACTTTAAAAACTTGAAAAGTGGGTATTACTTTTGATAAACATGATTTTCATTCAAAAACAAAAGTTTTCTGATTGAAATCTACTTTAGGAATGGTTAGAAGAATTAACGGCTGGACTTCCGTATGCTTGCCTACCACGGATCGGGTCAGTTGAGGTGTCGTATTGTCAGATTTGTCGAGAGGGTAACAGAGGTAGTGAGTCTAGGTGCCGGAGAAGCCCCGTTAAAAAGTTATGAGCATTTTTGTAAAGCATATGGTCGATGTACATTGCTCAACACACTTCGGCTAGGTATTCTTCGTTCCGGAAACCTCCGCCGATATTCCTCCACTCCCGCTTTTGCATTTCGGTTACAGTATCCATAAATAAAGTAAATGTTGGCATATTTTGGTTTGAAAATGTAGCCATTAGCAAACGTTAAAGTGGCAAAAATAATGCAAGATAAACGCAAACAAGAATCAGTTATAATGACAATTAATACATAATTGTATGGAAAATGTTATTGCCTATAACTATCCTTTACTAGTGAGGTTCGGACATACATTATGTATTAAGTTTTTTCGACTTGAGATTACCTAAAAAACACACCTTTAAGCGATTTCAGTCGAGTCGCGGGACACCCTGTATAATTAGAAGTTTTTTAGTAAAACAGATTATCATTATCACCGTCTTTAACCCTAAAAGTAAAAAGCTTGAGCACTTTTAATTTCAATATCTTTCAGGAAATAGGAATTTTCATAAAACAATCTTTTAGCGTAATTGGTTTACAGATTTACAAAAAAAAAGTAAGAGCGTGCGGTTAAACCACAGATTAAATAAGAGTAAGATATTTCACTCCCTATACCATCAATGTTCCACAAACCACACAATGTTTCTCTTTTTTGCCTTTGCGCATTTATATTAGCAGCTCTGAGAGTTAACCACGCCTACTATCTTTTACGCGCGTTTTATAAATTAAGAGGCGGGGGCGTTTTAAAAGAACATGCTTGCGCAGTACATATGTAAAAATAGCAATCTCTGGGAGTTGCTTAGAGAGAGAGAGAGAGAGAGTGCAATAGAATTCACAAATTTGTCGAAGTGAAACATCTGACTCTTATTTAATCTGTGTGGTCAAACTATCATAAAATCATAACTTTCAAGTATACATTTTAAGCGCCAACAAGATTTTACAAGCTAAGTTAATAGATAAAAGAGCCCAGTTTACAATACTTAAACTGTCATTCTGCCACAGCCATATACGACCCAGAAACATGATGAACGGAATATATCCATAAACAAATAATATGCTCATTAGGGTGATGACTTTTATACAACCTCGTTTCCCTGTATCATAATTTGATGAGCTTTCATTAAAGATTAAGTAAAATATTATTTTCAAGGTGATTTGATAAAAAAACCTCACGCACAAAATGATTTGGAAAATTTTATTAATCGGCTTTTTTGCTAATTTTTTGAAGTCACTGTAAGCAGATACAAAATTAAACACAAGCTTTAGAGTCACATATATACAACATTATATAGGGTCATCCAACACAAAAGGAAGTCAATTATTCACAATAATGTCATTGGACAGGATGAATCTCAGTGGGAGATTGTCCTTGTTGCGGCAGGAGTCGTACAAGTCTTGCATAACTTTGATCGCACGCTCACAGCACTGGTTGCTTCGGTGAATGTTGATTGGAGATTCATCTGTTTTCCAGTGGGTTTTGAAGCATTTGAGACCTGTTGGGTAGTCATTCAAAGCTGCAGATAGTTCATCAAAATCTTTAGCGCGGTACAATTGACTGCTGAACCAATGGTCCGCCCATGAGTAAGAAATGAATGAACAAATCTTACGCAGCCTGCTCCGGATTTCAGGCATCAGAATAAATGCAAGAAGGGCTAGAATGGCACGAGAGTTCCAGCGTGCATTGCTGACGTTTGGGATCTGTTGAAACTTCACGAAGGGGATCTTATTCCTCTCGGTGAAGTGACGGAAGACACGAGTGAGGTGGTAGAGAAACTTCATGTCGTCTCTCCAGCCGCCTGTTTCCCTGATCTCGGTTTTACCGTTGTTGAAGGCTGCTTTTAATTTATCATAGTTGCTCATCAAATCCTGTACAAAGAAGTACTCGATGTTTGTTGATTTAGTTGACCCATGGAGTTCGTCGTCCATGATAACGCGAAGAACGCGATTTAGCACATGGCGCTGGTAACTGATGAACTTGGGTTTAGGTTGACCTTTCTCTTTGAACATTTGCTACAGCCGAACAACAACGCCTGTCTTCCTGCCAGTATTCACGCTTGTTGTGTCGGCAACAATCATCACAATTGATCCCCACAGGTTGAACTCCTTTAACACATCCTGGAGTCCTTCTGCGATTGTTTGAGCTTTCCCATCTTTCAATGTGAGCGCAGTCAACCTAATTTGTTTTGCTTCATTCTTGAGGACCACGACCTGATATTCAATGTTCTCAATGTATTTGCCGTCAAAGTGTATGCTCCACTTCTCCAGATGAATCGTGCTCATCAAGTGCTTCTTCACCTGAGCAGCTCTCGTGTAGATAGCCTTGTGGATTGCTGACTGACATGGGGTTGGGATTTCAATGCCCTCACCAGAAAGCTGGCAGCACACCTTTGCTGCTCGGTGGGACGACAGCTTTGAACTTGTAACAAGGCGTCTTGCAATGCCTGTTGGGTTATGCTTTCTTGTACTCGTTGATACTGCATTCTCATCCTCCCAAGCACTGTCTTCACTGTTGTTAGATGAGTCCGTGCTACTTTCGGAACAATCTGGTGGTGCTAAGCTGGTCAGTGTTAAAATGAAGATAAAGAATGACATCATAAATTAATTTTCAGAGAAGCTTACGTATAAGTATACATCAAAACTGCGGGGAATTAATTTTGATAAAATTATTAATTTACATAGGAAAATGTATTTAACATTTGACTTTTGTTATATTGTTATTGTATATTGCATGACTGAAAAAACCTTAAATTCGTCATAAAATAGTAACACGCTTTTTTAATCACCAATAATTACATATTATGTTTCTTGAATATTTTTATGTTTTAAATAAAAAAACGTCAGAGGAAACTACAAATTGTCCAAGTGTGTAATTATTAACTCATTTATCTTATTCATTCATAAAATCTCTTTTTGAAACTTGGAATTAAGACAAGGATAAATTTAAATAAAGTATTTTATTGACAGTATTTATAGTTTATAAAATTCTTGGACCGTAACTTAATTTAGATGGGAAATATAATTAAACTTCCAATTTATGTTATTTGTAAATAAGGACTAAATGAATTCCAGAAAATACACAAATGTGATATTAGCATTATAACAGTTTTTAACATAATTATAGATTAAATAAATTTTATATAAAGGACTGCATTTACATATTATACAGAAGTTTTTATATGTGCTTGGTCCATACACTAAGTGATAAAGAAACAATGAAGGCAGCTTTGATTTGCATTCTTTTAGTTGTAGTTCTTGAAAATGTATATTGTGCAGTAAGAGATTTACTTTTTTCTTTGAAATAAAAAAAATTGTAACAAGCTAAAATGTTTTTAGATGACAGACGCGCAGATGAAGTCTGCAGCAAAACTTTTAAGAAATGTTTGTCAGCCAAAAACAAAGGTATCAAACGGTAAGTAATTATTTGAAATAATATCTCTAGAATAAACTGTTTATCAATTACAACAAATTATATTTTAGCTCAAATAGAAGCAATACATCAGGGTAATTTACCAAAAGAAAAAGATATTATGGTAAGATCAATTTTACAAAATAATGTGCAGTGTTTATTTATAAATTTTGGCATTTTAACTAAAACAGTTTGTGCATATAAG
>VTPC01002191.1:0-17135 GCA_011009095.1 Ignelater luminosus
AAAAACCGATCGTTTGATTAATATACGCATTACTAAACATAACCGGTGCATAAAGTCAGACCACATATCTGCTTTTGCTGTCGCCAAGATCAACGTGAAACAGAACATAAAATATTGTTTGAAGATTTGTCAACTATTTCAACATATCAGACAGGGGTCCAGAAGTATCCTAATCGCGATGCACTTTTTGCTATATGGAAGTCAATCTACCAGTTCAAAAAGTTTGGCCTATATCATGATTTTTATGTCATGTTGCCGTTCTTTTCTTTAGTCCCTCGAAGAACCTCCTTATGAAAGTGGACAAAACGTTGGATAGAATTTTTAATTCAACAATCGTATGATCTAATTCCGGAAAACGCCGTTTTATTAGTTATCAGTGATTTGATTTGATGACTTGAGTTTGGCCGTATTAACCTTTACACAATATCAAAGTTACAGATTTACTTTATCGGTTTAAAGATCTCAAAGCATCTTGAGATTGCATTTGTGATGCTATTTATGTATGACTTAAACCACCGCTATTAGCGCTTCTCTACCCAAAGACTTAAAATGACTTCTATTGGCACCTGATGATTTTTGACATAAATAGACCTTTGCTGATTGATTCTAGAGTAAGTCAAAAATACATTTTGAGATTTTAGTCAAAATTTCTTACAAAAAGATTTACATATCTCTTTTTACAAACGATTTCTCTTCACTGAAAGATTTATGATAGTTACAATATGCACATCATTTTAAGTGAAAAGAAACCTATATATTTCCAGTATTTAATGGCACGGCTATATAATAACTGTAATTATTTATAGATTTACAGTAAGTAATATTACACGTGTAGAGATTATCATGTAACAATCTCCTTTTAGACTGTAATATCACTAAACACAATATTTCTTTATTTAAACGCGATAAATTAACGTAAAGCAAATGCAAAATTAGCCACAACTATCACGTATACCTATACTAATTATAATTAATTTAGGATTTTTAGATAAAAGTGTTATCCTACGTATATATTTTCAAAACACGGTAGATATTAAAATATTCAGTATGATTTATGGAAACTACTTTCAAAACGCCTCTCGTTACTTGTAAACAAGACGAATATACATCTAACATCTTATTTTGTATACTCTTTTATAGAAATTGAAATTAGTTATCATTTATACATATACTAAACAATAAGCGTTAATAAAACGGTAAATTAATGTACTACTTAATATTATAGGAGTTAAACCGCACGAGTGCCCTACTTGTGGAAAGACATTTTCACGTAAAATGTTATTAAAGCAACACCAGCGAGTACACACTGGAGAAAGACCCTACAGCTGTCCAGAGTGTGGAAAAAGTTTTGCTGATAGATCAAATATGAGTCTTCATGCTAGATTACACACAGGTAAACAAATCAAATAACAAAATTGTACAAACTTGATGATTTTTATATTTTTAGGTGTGAAACCCTACGCCTGCAATTTATGCCCGAAGAGCTTTACCAAAAAACATCATCTAAAAACTCATATGAATTTCCATACAGGACTAAAGCCTTATTCTTGCCAAAAATGCGGGTTATCGTTTTCTCAAAGCAGTAATATGAGAACGCATTATAAAAAGTGTATATTGAAATCGCCATCTACATCGATCTCTCAAAATTCTTGACTAGTGTATTTAAATATTAATTTATTCTTTATTTATTAAGGGCTTAATAAGAACTGTGATAAAATCTATTTATTTATTTATTGAGTTACTGTAAATTATTTATTTAGAAAATAAGAACAGAAGTGTATTTTTATACTACAAATAAAATATTTTCTTTTACTCTATCTAACTTCATCTTGATTAGATTGCTTCTATTTTTAGGAAAGTAATATCCACAATAATTTGTTGATGGACAGCATGGATCTTATCCATTTAACACTGTAGAAAATATACCATGTTTCTTCAGGAAGGTACATGATAGATAGTTATGACATAAAATACCCTCTGTGAGTCTAAAAATGTCCCAATAGTAACTACATTCCTCCAACTTTCACATTTGCTAAATCCTACATTGTTAGTATACCTGCAAAAGAATTCTGAGCTGAATTCCTTAGTTCTTGAACAGATTGAAATTTGTATATAACATACAAAAGTGCACAATTTAGTTTTCAGACCTTCTGCAATTACATTTAGTAGAAAACGCACGTAACTGCACAAAGAGATGCTAACAATATGCTCAAAGCAATACAGTGCGCTTGATACAAAAAACTAATGTCACTGGTGGCGTTCATTCTCCTTAAGTAGGTATGTAACAATATTCCAGTCAGAAGTGTCTTTATTGTAAATAAGGTAATACGTTAGATTATGAGAGACCGTTTTACAGAATCACAAATCCTTACTCAAAATAAACAAAAGAATTATATTTTATGAATTGTTACTAGCTTACTAACAGGCCATGCCGTGTAATTGAGCGCTTCACTACTATCACACTTTGAGAAAATAGTTATTTCAAGCAGCAGAGATAAAACGAGATAACCTTTTGTAATGATCATTTATTTTTCCTCGTCGTCTTGCAAGATTTCGATTTCGTGTATCATTACTACAAATTACTCGTTTTTAGCTTTGGTATAGGTTTTCACAGAAAGAGATCTTTATCACTATTTGGTTCTTAGTAGTATTAATTCATTAATCAAATCCTTCAAAGTTGGTTGATTATTTCTTTAGGATAAAACGAAACACCCAGTATAATTTTTGTATGTCTTTGAAAACAAATTACTTGGGCAAGTATTTGCTCAAATCAGTGTCTTACCTACTTGAAATGATTCATCGCAATTTACCTTTTACTATCTTTTTCGTTTTAGGATAATGATGGGGTCTTCTTTTGAGTTTATCTACCAATCCTGGTAATTTTCCTTACCTACCTGTAGTTGTAGCAGTTTAATTACTATTTACCGATTTGCCATTCACTTTTTATCTTAATTTTCTTGTATTAAGATTGTATTGCTTGGAGGACTTATTCTTTTTACTTTTTTCTTCAAGTGACATGGGTTTGATTTTACGATTTTCTTTGTAAGTTTCTCAATATCCGCTTGCTTGCCATACTTTTGGGGCCGTCTTCCCAGATTTTCCTCTTTGTTCCGTTGTGTTCCAATGGTTTCAGATCAATTTCTTTCCTCTGCTATTGGAAAATTTTCTGTAATTTTAACGCCGTTGCTTTCTACAGAATAACTTTATAGTGTTTGGCGTGTTTGTCCCAAACCCGAGACTCGCTGCTACGCCGGTGTTTTCCTGTACAAGGTGCTTCTTTCCAACCCTTTACTCAGGTTTTGTGCAGTGTAACTGTAAGGGTGGTTTGGTACTTTGTGAAAGCCTCAATAATTCTGGGGTAAGTTTCCTAGAATTTCCTCTGACTGAATTTATACATTATTCTTTCCAAATCTTTATACCTTAAATTTTCATAAGATAGGACACAAGCTGTATTCTCTTTCATCATATTTAGTAAGAGTAACTGTAGGATTATTTTTTGTGATTATTAATATCAAAGTTATTTGATTATCATTCCGCAATTTTATTTTGTTATTTGGACTTTCTACCAACAAAAGTGTTACTGCTGTCATTTTAGGACAAGATCGCATCTTTTCTTCAAGATTCTTTCCTACTTCGCATTTCTCGAACAGAATATGAAATCATCAAATTCATAAGGTGTTCGATGTACTGTGAAAGGCCAGTCTTGTTTAATCTATGAAAAGTTAAACTCATCATGGTTTACGATCTTCTAAGAATTTGCACGTCAGCTACTTCTACTGAATACCATAGGTTCACACTTTCAAAGTTTACGTTGTTCTACTATCTGGATTCCGAGCAATACATTCTTTTTATTTCTAAGATACTTTTCTTTTCGTAATCTATTTTACCAATAAGTAGTCGGCCATATCGTTATGGATTCATCTGCTTATACCTTTACAGTTAAAATAAATTATCATACAAGTCTGACGAGAACTATATCTTCTAAACTGGATTTGTATAACTTCCAAGTAAGATTAAATGACCGATAAGTAAACTTTTTCAAAATCATCGGGTAATCACACTGATGTTGTCAAATCTGGCGATATCTCTTGGTTGATGATTTTCCCTTATTGTATAGGGTTAGACGTTTTAAGAGAACTTCCATATCTGGTTTGCAGTTCGAGGGCAGATGGAGATTTCCGCCCGCGGAAGACATTAACAATTTTTTCTTTGCTTTTTAGTACCGTTCCGTATTTATTTATAGAAAATCTAGCAACCCTAGGCTTTGGCACTACTTTAGACAGATAAGTAAAATAAATTAATGCTTTGAATACCGTCGGCCAATATAGTGGCCGCAACAGTCATTCACTATACAATGTGTCCAAGATAAGGATGCATGGCATGGGGATCTTGGAAACGGTAAGAACGCTGCCGTGACCAACTGTAATAATTGCTGTGCATCTTCAAAATTTTGGATGAGCACATGATTCTTGACATAACCCCAGAGGAAAAAAATCTAACGGTGTTAGATCAGGTGATCGTGCAGGCCAGGGTACTGCAGAATGCATTAATTTATAGCATAAGGAATCAAAATAACCCTATCATGTTTAGGGGCCGTCCTTAAATTACGTAACGCAAAATTAAACGATTTTTACACCCCCCTCCCCACCTTGTAACGCAAACTCGAACCCCCCCTTAAATATTACGTAACGCAATACTCTAAGCCCCCCCCCTGCATTTAACATGAAAATGTTCTAATTTTTTATTGAAAAGAATGCATCAAAGTAGGGCGCGTGCGACTGTTATGGTCTAAATACAGAGACTGTTCGAGTTCAGCCAAGTAAATAAGGCTTGTCCAATAAGTAGGAAGACTTTATTAAAATACCGTTTTTCCATATAAATCTTATTAACTTAAATTCTATTAATAGATTATTTTATTTATTACAATTACTAACATTAGATTTATATGATATTTGCTCCATCAACTTCTTGCTATCCAGTTCTTCTCAAAATATTTAAGGCTGTGCTCATAACCTCATTTCCATTACTTTTGATAACTTCTCCCAAAATTATTTTGGGTACTCTTCCAAATCTACCAAGATTTTTCGGCGTAACAGCACGTTTTAAATATTTCTTTTTGCGTAAGGCCCAAAATCGTCCGATAGACTTTACTTTAGGAACATTAAAATCATTTCCAAATTTTGATGTAAAAGTAATTTTTTGTTGTTGCAAGTAATCCTTAGGCTTTCTGGTATAATAAACAGCAGGTATGTCCGGTTAGAAATTAAAGGACTAAATCTTTCCTTAACACATTTTTCAAATACTCTTCACCAGTCATGATTTCATTCGTGGTATAACATTTCCTAAAAATGTACTCGACTCACAAACAATGGACGATCAGAAATCTTTTTGTAGTTATCTCATCTTAAAGTATCATATATTTGCATAACTTTGTATATGATTGATTTTGGAATTTACTTGTTTTAGAAGTAATAGGAAGTTTTAAACTTATTGTGAATTGCAATATTTTTGTAGATTTGGATAATGCGTTTCGAAAGTGTTCCTCTTTCTTTCCGCGACATTTTGACAACTGCTGATTAGTAAGTCAATTATTGTCATGCACAATTAGTAAAAAAATTATTTAAAAAATTACACAGTGTAACTAGATTGTATGTCTTAAACTAATTATAACAATGTTAACCGAAAGTTAGTCTCTCTACTTATTGGACAAGCCTTATGAGTTTAAATAATATTTTATCAATAACATTTTATCGTTACGTAACGTTATTCTTGACCCCCACCTCCCCCTTGGTACGGCTACTCTCAACCCCCACCCCTCCTTTGAAGCGTTACGTAATTTAAGGACAGCCCCTTACATCGTTAGAATCGTGACAACAAGAGCTATCCAAAACAATTTTCAATTGTTTTTCCGCCTATTTAAAAAAAATGAGGTTGATGATGGTTACTCGAAACCGAAACGTTGTACAGGAATTTTGTTGGCGTATTTTAATAGAGAACAAAAAGTGGTAATGGAAAAGTGGTTTTAGTTTTCCGATATCTCTTCAAATATCTAAAAGAATAAATAATAACGAAAATCGAGAAATCTACTTTTTTTAAAATATCTTTGAAACTATCCAAGATATCTAGATTTTGCAAAAACCAACAAAAAGGTCCTATAAATAGCCAACTTTCATCCCATTTAACCGATCATGTATCTCTTACCGTTTCCAAGATCCCAATGCTGTGCATTGTTATCTTGGACACACTGTATACTCCGGCCACTATACTGGTCGCTGGCATAACATAAGCAGCGTATAGTGATTATAGAAGTAAAACAACTCTTAAAGAAGCGGGAAACTAGCTTGTAAACAATTCAGCAGGTTGGAGGATGGTTCGCGTTTCTATAATAGATGTCGCAACGGTCGAACGCCGAGCCAGTGGCCGAGCGAGGTTAGATCAGTGAAAGTAAACTAGACCTATACCTGAGTTACTTTTATTTGCTACAATTATTAGTTGTAAAAGTATTTGTGTCGTGAAGGGATGTTGGGCGAATAATGAAACATTCGATGTGCATTTTTTAAATTTTCCAACATAAACAAAGGCAAGGAATAAAAGTTTTGTTACCTCCGATTAACTACGATAATGTTATAATAAAATAAATATTTTAGATGTGTCTTTGAAAAACAAGATAAATAATATTAATGTAATTGTTGATAAAAAACAACAATTGTACATAATACATGTAAGTAAGAAAGATATGTAACAAAATAAATTTTTTTATAAATTACTAAGTAATAAATATAAAAACACAACCAATTTATTTATTGATTTATTTAAATGTAACCACTGAAGATAGATCTTTGAGTACAAGGAGAATAATATATCTAAAACGTATTGTGATAAATTTGATTTCTTTGGATATTTGTGCATGATTTACATCCTCTTCTTTAATTTAATACAATGCCATTATAAATTGGTAAAATAAAATTTAATAACAAAAAATGCAATGGTAGCCTTACTAGTAATTCATAATGTCCGTAAATAAATCTACACACGCCACTGACACTAGCGTAGTGACATCTGTTCGAAATATCGGTATTACCTACCAACTATTACTTCAAGGTCATCGGTCGGCGTTTGAAAAGAACAAAGGGTTTTTGAAGAGTTGGTCTACTTCTATAATCAATTAATTACTATACGCTGACATAAGTTTAATTAAAATCGGTATATACGTGGAGCCTACGGATGCTTATTTGGACTGTAAAGAAACCAACTGGCCGGAAGGTTACACATACAATGCCTAAAAAAGTAAAACGTTAGAAGCAGTGATGTGCGTGTCAACAATGTCGACGTCAACAATTCATTCTTGACATGTCAACAATAAGAATTGTTGACATTGCCTTATTGATGTCAACTATGTCAACAATGTCAACAATTTCAACAATTTAGACATTATGAATGCACATGCGCAAAGCTGTTAAACTTGATTTTTCCTTTATTATTTAAATCTTAAATAGTTTATTACAATAATTTTTATTTGACTTAAGTATGTGAGGGCAAATATGAGGCACGGGGAATTGTGAGACGCTTAAGTACGTTCAAGTCTAATGTAGGTATAAAATAATTTTGATTAGAAAAAAGATAAATGCTAGGATGTTGTTCATCATGTTAGCATTTGTTTTTTCAATTAATAAAATCTTTTGCATTAAGATACCTATGTATACTAACTGTCACATTGCTAGAATTGCCCCCCCCCCCACAGTTTATACCTTACAGAATCAGTTGGATCGCTTCCCCTACATTTTGTCTTCCACTTCAAGAAACTCGCGGTCTATGCGCAAAGCACTATTTTCTATCCAGAAGTAGAGGGATAAAAAACCTAATCTTAATCTTCAAAGAAATAATCTCATAAAAGATTGTATTATTTAAATGAAATCAATTTGCATATTCTGTAAGTGAATTAGTAAAATTGTTGAGTGTTTGTAAGTTACATTAGTTGTGAAGTTTGAATATCAACTGCATATATAACCTCCCCGCAAGAACGCGAAAGATCAAAAGAACCGCTCTGAGTGATCTAACTGATTCTGTAAGGTATAAACAGTGCCCCCACATATCCGAACTAAAAATCTTAGTATGGGCCTATGGAGCTATGAGTAAACATACTTGTAATTTTACTGATTCCATGGAAATAAGAATAAATACATAGGATTTAGTTTTTTAATGCCATTTTATTTAAATAATATTTTGGTTTTTCTTTTCCATCTTCAGTTACTGTCACAGTCTTTTATAACTGAAAACCCAATTCATCAGAATTCTTATTCTTGGGCCTTTCAGCCATTTTGATTCTTGAATTGTCTTGAACATCTTATTAATGATCTTATTAGACATTTTAGCTTATTTTAGCACCTGTGTTTACAGGTTAGGTTTAACGAGAAATGTGCAGAATCCTAGTTTATTTGCAAAGTTGACACATTGTCGACATTGTTGACATATTGTCGACATTTTTGACGTGAAAAATCAATTGTTAACAAATTCTTGACACGAAAATGTCAACAATCATTGTTGACGTGTCAACGCACATCACTGGTTAGGAGTAGCACGTGATTTTCTTTTATTTATCAGTTCTGAGTATTTATGTGTAATTTTAGTGCAAAAAAAAATAAAAATGAAAATCGAGAAATCGACTTTTTTTTAAATATCTCAGAAACTATCCAAGATATCTAAATTTTGCAAACGCCAACAAGAAGGTCCTATAAATATCCAACTTTCATCTCATTTAACCGATCCTGTATCTCTTACCGTTTCTAAGATCCTAATGCTGTTCGTTTTTATCTTGGTATATCTGGTATACCGGGTATACCAATAATCAAGATCACACAAGGTTAGGTCAAATCTTTTGCAAAACACAATTCTAAATACTTCGACTTTTATTCTTTTATTAACATCTTTAGTCTTTGGTATCCCAAGATAATTTCTTATCTTTCAACGGTATTCAAAGTGTTAAAAAAATTTGTCGCTGTAGGTTTACCCATAGTAGGGTTCACCAAAGGCGTAGTAATCATGTTAAAGTCGCGTGCTCAAGCCAGGTTGAAGCCACTACAGCAACACAGCAACACATGAAAGAAAGAAAAAACGCAGTGAGCGAAGACCGATGAATGTTGAGCAGAGTAAAACCGGCTCAATAATTTTTTACTGCAGGCAATAGAAATGCAACTTTGGGTGATCACGCACTTTTATTACTCCGTCTGATGGTGAACTTTAGTATACTATAGGTATGGTCATCATAAAATCTAAAGAGAAGATTTTTCGTAAGAAAATACAGAATACGAAATGGTATCAAATATTTCACGCAATATTAACCGATTTAATAAAAAATTAGTAATTTATTATTCAACAACCTATATAATTCATCTTCAAAAAATCACACTGTATATTTCTAGCTGTCGATAAAACAGAAAACCATTTCAATCAAACATATCAAAACAAATGTAGTGACCATAAGATATAACCTCAATCTTTCAAAAATGAATAAAGTACTTTCATCTAGTTTAAAGATTGTAAGTAGAATATGCTTTGATTAATTAAAGATGTGCTAAAGAAATCATGTTTCAGGCTTCTAAATTACTCCAAGATAATAGTATATCTCCATCCGAGTTAACAAATGCATGCCTACAAAGAGCTAAAAATAATTCTAAATATAATGCATTTATAACATTAACGGAACCTGAAGCTCGAAAGCAAGCTGAAGAATCATCTGAACGTTTTAAAAACCAAAAAACATTGTCTGAGTTGGATGGAATAACAATAGCCATGAAAGATAATTTTTGTACATCTGGTATTAGGACTACGTGTGCTGCTAAAATGCTAGAGAATTTTATACCAACATATAATGCCACTGTCTATGATAGGTTATCAAAAGCTGGAACTGTTCTTATTGGGAAATGCAATTTAGATCAATATGCAATGGGTTCAGGAACAATTGATTCTATTTATGGACCAACTAAAAATGTTTGGGGTTATTCTGATGATCCTAATGATTTCTTTATAGCAGGAGGTAGTAGCGGAGGGTGTGCTGTTGCTGTAGCAACTGGTGCTTGTTTTGCGTATGTTTACCAAGATGTTAGTTTTGTTCTGTAGGAACACCAGATTTTATATTTTTAGAGCAGTTGGTTCTGATACAGGAGGATCAACTCGAAATCCAGCCTCATATTGTGGTTTGGTAGGTTTAAAACCAACTTATGGATTAGTGTCACGATTAGGATTAATACCATTGGTTAATTCAATGGATGTACCTGGAATTTTAAGTAGAACTGTTGACGATTGTGTTAGTGTTTTAAATGTAATTGCAGGACATGATCCTAAAGATTCGACATCCTTTACAAAACCCTATAGGAGGATAAGGTAGATATAAAATAAAGAATCTTAAAAATAATTTTTATGAAAGCCTTGTAGATTGCCACCAGCAAATAAAATGAGTATTAAAGGATTAAAAATTGGATTACCAGTTGAGTATTACTGTCAAGATTTAAGTGATGAAGTTCTTGAAACTTGGAATTGGGTTGCACAGTTATTGGAAGAAAATGGAGCTGTTGTAAAAGAAGTAATTAAATTATAGCGGTTATTGATTTGTTATTAAATAGAAATGTAAAATACTGATTGTAGGTGTCTTTACCACACACTGAATATAGTATAGTATGTTATTCAATTTTAAATCAATGCGAAGTAGCAAGTAACATGGCAAGATATGATGGAATAGAATTTGGTTTTCGAGCTGATGAAAATATATCAACTGAAAAACTTTATGCAACATCAAGAAGCATAGGTTTTAATGAAGTTGTTCGCAATAGGATATTAACAGGAAATTATTTCTTATTAACTAGGTAATCTTGCACTTTTATTTGCTTTATGCAACTTATTTGAAAGTAATGTTACTTTTAGAAATTATGATAAATATTTTAATAAGGCATTAAAAGTTAGAAGATTGATTTCGAGTGATTTTGATAAAGTGTGGGAGGATGTACAATTGCTTTTGACACCCACTACTTTGTCAACAGCACCCAAATATAAAGATTTTGTAAATAAAACCAACAGAGATCAGTGTGCACTTCAAGATTATTGTACACAACCTGCTAACATGGCAGGTAATGAGGATAAGATTTTGATTTTTAATCATTGCTACATTGAATAATATTTTACAGGCATTCCAGCAGTATCAATACCAATCAAACTTTCAAATAGTGGAATGCCTCTTAGTCTACAGCTGATGGGTAGAAATTTAAGTGAACCAATGCTTCTAGCACTAGCAAAGTATATAGAAAATATTGTTGCATTTCCACAATATTCTACTCGTTTACTTTAAATGATTTTTTATTGTTGTTATTTTGAATAAAATCTGTTTAGTATGAGATACATAATCTTTTTATTTTACATAGCAGTTTTATATGTATACAAAATCAACTGAAATATAAAAGTTTCTTATATAAATTTAGATTAAAAGTAAATTAATCTATGCAACAATGAACTTAATTGTAAAATAAATCAATACTTCCTGGAATATTTTAAATTATTGACTATCATGGTTTTTGTTTATTTTTATGTGCAGGTTTATCACATTTTTTATATTAAAGTTAAAAACAAATGATCCTATTATAAAATGTCATTTTAAAATAATCAACTCCTGTTTTATCGATTTATCAATCCATCTCAAAATTAATTACTGCAGGCTTGACAAAGCTTCGCAAAAGTTAGTCACATGCAGGTACATACAATACAGAATAAGCAATGAATCTTGTATTTGCTTATTTATGTGTTGGAATTCTGTTTTTCATGGCAAATTCATTGTTTATGACAAGTTTCAAAGTGAACTAGATAAAGTAAGGAAAAAAGATGCTTTCATTTGTTTCTATTTATCTTGCAATGGCATGTGCCTAGTCATGTGATACTTTAAAGGTCAACTCATTGATAGTTATGTGTAGTAATGGATTTTACATACTTTCAGGATCAAATCATAATCTTGTGCAACTTTTGAGACAAAACAAAATCTTCCTTCACAAAGTATATCCAATTAAGTATCAACTGCATACAATAATCGATTATGAAAGTTCTCCGCTATATTGCAAGAGCAAATGTAAACTGAAAAAGGTATATTTTTGCATTTCAAGAATAAGACTTGAAAGATATAGTGGTTTATAAACGGAGAAGTTTCTTGGATAATTTAAATAACAATATTTATACTAAGATTGTAGTTTGTTAAGAAACAAATTGCAGATTTGATCCACCTAAACTGCATGTAATAATAATAATAATAATAACTAAAACAATACATTTTGAATAAAATAATAAATTTATAAAATCATAACCTCAAAAATGTGATAAAAATACTGCACAAGCAAAATAAAACAAAAGCAAGATTATTCTTCTCCTGCTGGTATAGCATCTTCCAGTTTTCTTATAAATTTAACACGTATCTCTGTATTACTATCTCCTTTCAACTGATCCTACAAAGCAAAATATGAAATATTAACACAGAATTATACATTTCCGAATCAATTACTTGCACTATCCAGCTTTGTACATCTAATTGTACCATTTCCAAAGCACCTCTTACAGCTCCACATATGATATTACAATATCTTAAACTTTTCAAATCATCAGGCAATTCTACTAAATCTGTTAACGGATTTGAATCAAGCAAGAATGAAAATTCATCACCAGCAGGACTCCAATTGGATACATTTGGTTGGACACCAAGGTACATACGAAAAGCACTTTGAATTTTATCTGCAGTATCTTTGAGATCAAGGCAACGTCCTGTTCCTGTCTTAGCAAGAAAGTCTTCAACGAGACGAATACCCATGTTATATCCCAATCTTTCAAGTTGTTTGTTTACATCTTCAGGATTCTCTAGATCCTTTACCATTTGAGCCACCAAAGAACCATATGTTAAAGTAACAAGCTCTGAATTCTATAAAAATAATAAAATTCTGTCAATGTTTACAATTGAGTTAGGAATCTATAAAAATGATTTAAAAAGGTAAAACTTACAACTTTCTTGGTGTCAAATCTTGTTGACGCACGCGACATTGCTTAAAGAATTTTTTTTCAAAGTCTTGCAAAATAGTTTATATTATCGTGTTTATAATTAAAGGTTAAGAGTACCCCAAGTACAAGTACACTGCAACAAAAACAAACCTTGAAGTCGGACAAAGTACGGCTCACACTAACAAAAAGCATTCTAAGAATTATACGAATTATATTTGTTGCGGTACACTTTATTTCAAATCTCGTAAAATTTTCTCGCAGATGTTTAAAGAAAATTGTGGTAACAGACAGTCAAAACATAAAAATCAAAGTCAACACAAAAATCATAAAAAGATTATTTTCACAGTTTTCGTCTGTTACAATAATTACTTACAAATTCCAGTAACCTTACTATGTATTTAGTACTTTGAGCTATGTGAAATAAGATTATATTAAGTATGAATCACAAAGAAAGTGTTGGACAGTTCAATTTCCAATTTGCATCACGTAAACGCGGCCTCTGTTCTGCTACAAGTGTTCCATCTGTTCTTTGTCAAATAAACGTCACAAGTAGGTTAGGTCACACAAAAAAAGCATTAAATAATTTAAATAACAGTTAATTTCGTGTAGCATAAGTAAGTGATGAATAAACAACTGTATAATTAAAAATGAGCCAACTGTGTGTAGTAGATTGGTCACCTGCAGATACTGAAGTATGGTTACGAAAAGAAGGTTTCGAGGACCAAACAATTCATATCTTATGCAAAGTTCATCAGGTGAATGGCAAGTGTTTACTTTCTTTAAACGAACAAGACTTTTCATTAGAACCATTAAACACATTAAACTTACGTGACCGTAAGTGTTTGTATTTATCTGTGAAAGCTTTGCAACGAGAGAATCATAATAGTCTGGTGCTCTTAGGTATATCAGAAGTACCTACTGTTACTTTGTATTCACCACATCATCAGTATACAAAACATGACTATAGTGATTATTGTGATTCGGACAGAGTTTCACCTCCAGCATCTGAGGATGGACGAACACAAAGGCTACAACCAGAAATATTTAAAGCTTTTTTAGCTTTTTGTTATGTTGTGGCTGTAACATGGATTACAGCCTTTGTTATGGTTATAGTACATGACCGAGTGCCTGATATGAAAAAATATCCACCACTTCCTGACATATTTTTAGATAATGTACCCCATATACCATGGGCATTCGACATGTGTGAAATTACTGGAACAGTTTTATTTACAATTTGGTTAATGGTTTTGTGTTTCCACAAGCATCGGTATGTTATATATTTAAATACATATCTTACATATACAAACTTCTATTTTAGATTCATTCTTATGCGGCGATTCTTTGCTTTGTCAGGAACAGTTTTTCTTTTGCGATGCATAACAATGTTAATTACATCTTTAAGTGTACCTGGAGCCCATCTTCAGTGTCAACCAAAGAATTTTACTTCACGTGAAGGTGTATCCCTATTCAGTGATCTTGCATCCAAAGTTTCTCATGCATATGTGATATGGAGTGGTGCTGGAATGTCAATACAAGGTGTTCGAACATGTGGGGACTACATGTTTAGTGGACATACTGTTGCTCTGACAATGCTAAATTTTTTTATTACCGAGTGTGAGTATATTAACCACTTGTAATTCTCTTTAAATAACATTATTCTTTTGATAGATACGCCAAGGTACTTATATTTTCTACATACACTCACGTGGATAATGAACATGTTTGGAATATTCTTTATTCTTGCAGCACATGAACATTATTCAATTGACGTATTTGTAGCTTTTTATATTACTAGCCGTTTATTTTTATATTACCACACATTATCAAATAACCAGGCATTAATGCAACGTGATTACAACAGAACACGGATATGGTTTCCATTATTTTCCTTTTTTGAAGCTACTGTCGATGGTATCGTACCCAACGAATATGAAACACCACGTGAAATTGTACTAAACCTCTGGAGTTTTATAATGTGCAAATTTAGTGCTGTGAGACATCAAGTGCTTATTAACACTCATAAAAATAATCCTGTTCAAAGAGTTAGTAATTCTGTTCTTGAAAATAATAAGACCAAATAATACCAGTGTAGTTCAAATACTTTTTTCTATGATCATAGTAAATTATTGTTATTTATTAAAGAAGAGTAATATTGTTTATTTGTTTATAAATATTAATTTTATATTTCCATTTAAACAAACAAAAACTATTAAGTGTTCTATAATTATTTTGAGAATTTATAATACAGGTATGATTATTTACCTGTATAATATATTTTTACAACAAAATGTGACTGATGAACTAAAGACTAGCTTGTTATTTTTACAAATATTTTTACTTTTTATTATGTATAAAATTTTATTTCTAATTAATTAATTGAAAGACAAGTAGCATAAAGTCATAAATACAATTCCACTTTATTTAGAGTAATGGTCTTAAAAATTTTGTATGTATTCCTTTTTTTAAATTACTGTTAGCTTACGTACTTCCAATGAAATTTTATACTAGACAAATCCCAGTTATATCTTATAAAGTGTTATGTACCTAATAAATTATTTTCTCAATACAATTTGTGTTCAGTTATTAGAAATTATAAACATTTTCAAATATTTATTTTGATAATACTACCTACAGTTGTACAACACATTATCCAAATTGGAACCGATATAGTATTTTCAATAGCATTTGGATATGATAAAATATAAGTGAATGGTGAAAGGTCAAACTTCGGACTTATTGACAGCAAAGGTGTATTTCGATAATAAATTCCCAGACAGGTCAACACCATCCCAAAAACGAATCGCACTACATAAGTACACAACATTCTCACAATTAGATTATTTCTAAGTCTTTGGCTCTGTAGTTCTGTTAGTTCTTGCTCTATCGAGTTTATTTTACGTTGAATTCTAGAGAACTGGGCAAATTGATCGACCATGGAGATTTTTGATTGCTCGAACTTTAAATCAGCCTTTTGTGTTAAAAGAAGTCTTTCTAAAGTTGTAGTTCTATAAGCCCAGCGAAATAACTGAAAAATAACTTTTATTACAGTAGAAATTATACATAATATATAGCTTACAGGTTTCAATAGTTCGCCTGAGTTCAATGTTAACAGGCCTAATGCTGTCATGGATAGAAATAATATCATGTTAAAAATAAATAATGAATTTATAATTTAATTCTTAAAGTTTTCAAATTACACTTTTAGGTTATAAGATGAGAAATCAATAATGTAGGGTTGCCAACTGTTGCTGAACGTTACATTCGTACTCGTTAGGTTGGTTGTAGACATTAAAAATTCAAATGTAGACCGCTTTTTACCAAAGGAAATTGCTTGCTAAATATTACTAGCAGAAAATCTGAAAGTTAAAAATTATTTTAAATTTACGGAATTATGAAATTTTTATTTTTTATTGACTTTTGTTTCTTTAGTACCTACCCTTTAACCTTTAACAGACTTGTGCTGCAACCCAACATACTTAAGGACTTAATAGTAAATTAATCCTCGAATGAAGACCTTCCGGAAATACTTAAGGACGTTCAAGTAATGTTTATAAATTAAACAGAATTTCTTTTTACTATTGATTATCATTTTTGGCATGAAGGAGAACATTAACTAATGTATAAAAGTAAATGCGCACACTTCTTACAGTTAGATGAGCTAGAGCACTGAATTAAAGCATTCGTCTATAATTAACAAAGTTCGGATTTCTAGGGATTATGTTTAAGGTTGATTTTAATAGCAGCTAAATAATATTTTAAATATTTGTGTTTTAAACAATTACAACTTATTTGACCTATTTTTTAATGCTTTTTTTTTGCTTTTTTTGAAGTTCTTGCAATAAGATTTATAGAAGTTGTTTCTTTTGACGAAGAAAGCAGTCAATCAAGGATTGTCAACTCGTTTTGAAAAACCGAGCATTGCAACAATTACAATTTATTAAATCAAACTACAGTTCTGTTACTATCAAGACAATTACTAAATTAGAAGCTGCAGGTTTATTATTAACTGAATCTGCCGAATTGATCAATAATTTCAAATTAAACACATTCAGCGTCTCTGAGTCTCTTGGACAAACGGTAAACGAAAAACTACAGACAATATTGACAAACAA
>VTPC01002192.1:9005-29820 GCA_011009095.1 Ignelater luminosus
GAATTTAGATCTGAACATTGAGCACATGACAAACTGCTTTACTGATGGTTGCAGAAAAAAATGAATAATTAGAAAATTGTACTGGGTAGAAAAATTAAAACGTTAAACTACCCGATGATTTTGGCAATTTGTGGTTATTAATTTTGTTTTACAGCGAATATTTGCCCATTTTCAGTCACATTCTAATCGTGTATTTTCTAATTAAACATTACATTAGTTATACAATGCTTGCAATTTAATTTACATATATCTAAAATTGTGCTTGTTATCTACACTCTCATTAATGGTTTTTGCAAAATTCCGAATTTCTCTATGTAAAAGTTTGACTAACAAGCTGTCAAAATAACAATTTATTTTGATGAGTTTGCTATTTTAACTGGAATGTAGTAAACAATTGAGCCAAGTAATTACTAGAAACGTATAAATATTAGAGTTTTAACAGTCATATAATACTGTAATTATCATCGAAACAGAAAACAACATAAAATGCTCTTCGCAATACTCGTTGGTATTCTAGCACTACTAATTTACTTTAAAATCGTAAAACCTCAGAAATATTGGAAAGAAAAAGGTGCTGCATGTATAAAACCATGGCCCATTGTGGGAAGTATGGGCCCGCTAGTTTTCAACAAAAAGTCATATGCAGGGTTAATTCAGGATATTTACAATGTCTTTCCGGAGAAAAGGTAACATCTAAAAGCTTTTCTAATATTGGCAGAAAAACTGATACAGAATAATAATGATTTGTTACTTGAACTTTAGATGCGTTGGTTTTCATCTGTGGCTTAAGCCAGTGTTGATGATAAGAGACCCAGAATTAATTAAACAAATAATGGTAAAGGATTTTGATACTTTTCCGGTACATCAACCCTTGGCTCCTGAAGGGATAGACTCGCTGTGGGATAGAAATGTGTTCGGTACTAGAGGTTAGTGGGCTTGAATGCATTATCTTTTAATATAAAAAACCAAGAATTTTTTAGAAAGCTCTAGATGGCATGACTTGAGGGCAATTTTAAGTCAGGCATTTACCAGCAGTAAACTGAAAGCTATGTTTAGTCTCATAAAAGACTGTGCCACACAAACAACGAATCATCTTTTGAAACAAAATAAAATCGTGACGGTAGACGCAAAGGCTATATTTACGAAATTTGAGAACGATGCCATTGGTACAATTGCATTTGGAATAACCTGCAATTCCTTTGCAAATCCAGAAAACGAATTTTACAAAATGGGACAAAGGTTAACGAACCCTAGCGGACTTAACGCACTTAAAACATTTTTTGGTTACAGTATCAGTCCAGCATTTATGAAGGTAATTATTATCAGTATGGATGCAATGCACGTTATAAGGCATTTTGTTAGACACATTTAACTGTCCTGTAGTTGCACCAAATTTGGAGAATCGTGTACTTAACCGTATTTCTTGTGATCTCGCCAAATTTTAGTTCTCCTAGTCTTATCATTTCTCTATTTTGCTCTCAAACGCTAGAAGTATTGTTTACTACTTTTACTATTTCCACCAAAATTAAACAATTAATCACATCATTCTACTTTTAGCTTTTTAAGATTACTTTGGTCCCTCCGAGCATTGCTAATTTTTTCAAGGGGATAATAAAAGAGACCATAGATACTAGAAAAGAGAAAGGAATTGTTCGTCCTGATATGATCCATTTATTAATGGAAGCACAAAAGGCATATTTAAGGTACGTTGACAAAGATTTACAAAATTCGAGTTCTGCAGTTGCGGAAAAAAGACAGTTGGGAAGAATCGAGCAAAAAAAAACTGAAATCACAGACGAAGATATAACATCTCACGCTATTCTGTTTTTTGTTGCTTCTTTTGACACCACATCTTCGTTATTAAGTTTTATGTGTTATGAGTTAGCACTGAATCCCGATATTCAGCAAAGACTGATTGGCGATATTGATACGACTCTGGAAGGATGCAATGGAGAAATTACATACGAAGCCCTAATGGCTATGAAATACCTTGATATGGTAGTCTCAGGTATTTCTTCGCAATTCAATTAAATCTTTGGAAACTAAAAATTCGAATTTTCCGCAGAAACCTTACGTAAGTGGCCACCTACTGAAATTACGGACAGGGACTCGATTAGAGATTACGTGATACAACCAAAATTATCTGGTGAACAACCGATATATGTAGATGCTAATACAAGTGTTTGGATTCCAACTTATGCTATTCACAGAGATCCACAATATTATCCAAATCCGGATAAATTTGATCCAGAACGATTTAGTGAAGAAAATAAAAATGATATAAAGCCATTTACTTATCTACCGTTTGGTGCTGGGCCTAGGAATTGTATTGGTACGTGAAACTTTATATGGTTTGTTTATTAATAACTAACTGATGTAATTTACTGTATAGGTGCAAGACTTGCTTTGCTGAAAGTAAAATTATGTATACTCGAAATTCTGACCAAATTTGAAATTATTGCTGTGGAAGAAACCCAAATCCCATTGGTTTTACGTAAGGGAGGGATTAATATGCCAACGGACAAAGGCATGTGGGTAGGGTATAAGCCAAGAATCATAGTACAGTAAACATACATATATTGTTTACGTTATTATCCTTTGGTTTCTGTGTAATTAATAAAAAAGAATCTATCATATTTACTGATTGTTGTTTATTTCGAAGGTTTCCAAAAGCAACGTTATGTGAATAGCTACTGTCTAAATGCTTAGTCATAATAAAACCTTTCAGTTTATTTCATGTAATTAAAACTAGTTTTAGGAAAGAGGAGTTTTCTGCTTGAACCGTGAACCTGGTGCGATTATGCACGCGAGCTTAGTCGCCCTGAGAGTAACTCTAATTTGGATTTTATCTTTCGTACTAAAGCATTCGGGAATAATCCTACTGACTTATGTGTTTCTATTTTTGTGATTATTGATGTAATTTCGCTTTTTGGGCCTTTTCATCATTAATAAGGTAGCTCTTTAGTATTTATTTTTTGTTTCTTGGTTGCTGATTTTTTTTCGGCTAACCCAGCAGCAGTGCTTTAGACGGTTAGGTTAAGGGAGCCTTTATTTCTTCAAGTTGGAGTATCGGTTTATGGTGTTCGCTTCGTGATCAGCCACTTCAAGTCGACGTTCTGAGTCCATTACATCAACTACACACGGAGAATGTAACGTTCTGAATTTTTATGATGCAGTTGTTTAAAGTAAAGTAAAGAAAATTCTTAAAAGTCCTTTCCATAATCGCTTTTTAATGCTTCTTAGTCAATAATATTATGCAGTTTTCATAAACAATGAATTAGGTTGTACCGTATATGAGGTTTATTTTTCTCGCATAATTATCTAGAGATCCCAACTTGAATTAAGAAAGTATAATAAATTGAATATCATCGATTATCTTTTAAATCTACCTTACAATGTGCGGTTAGTTCTATCCATTTGAAATCTAGCGCAAGATACATTTTTTGTCATTACTGTATCGTTTCTTGCAGTTTTACATTTATCATTCAATTAGCTAATTTCAAAGCGCGCGGTAGCGTTTTATTGTTAGTTTGGGTTTTGTAAAAACTTGATAAATTCCTTAAAAGAATCTGGTATTAAAAACGTTGTAGTCTTCGCACGTATAAAAAAGGCAAGAAAGTGTAACGTTCACTTTTTGTTCCCGTTGCATGCGTGGTATTTAACCCATGCACTGGTTGTGTTCTTGTATTTTTTTAGTAGTTTTCTCTTCTTGGGAAGGTTTTGTGGTATTTCTTGTAAATCCACACTGATGCTTGATTACCTTTTTACTAGTTCCTTTATTTTGAAATAAATCAGCGGTGTAATTTGTTTTAAATATCTCTTTCGGTAAGGCTGTAATCTTTTTCGGTTTGTTTAAGGCTCTGCTCGTGTAAGCTATGACTTTTTCATCCTATTGAGATAAAACGGCAGCTATACCGACATCGCTAGCATGAATTGGACTTTGAACTCTTTAGCTTTGTGAAAGTTTCATCTATCTCTTCCGTCCACGCTTTGTTTACTTTTTTGTTTTTTGCCTGTAATGGTATCTATCAAGCGATTTACCATTAAACAAAAGTCCGCAATAAAAGCTCGATATCAAGTAGCCAAGCTTAGCAACCTTTTCACCTACGTTGTATTGGTGGGTCGAGTTAAGTCAACAATGGCATGGACCTTCGAGGAATCAGTATGCAGACCGTGTTTATCTATCCCATACACAAGGTAGGTTAATCAAGGACGACAAAATTTCCACCTGCCTAGATTGCCGATAAGCTTTGCTTTTCGTAATGAGCAGCATTTCTTTTTTCAAAAAGGTTAACTGATGAGAAAAGGTCTTACTTATTATCACTATATATATACACACACACACACACACACACACACACCAAGATATACCAAAATATAGGAGCAAACATGTTGTTCATTAGACGCTATAGGTTTTGCGAGACATTTTTCAAAAAAAAGAAAGTACGGTAAATTCAAATAGGTCTCTTAGAACTACAGCAAATATAGTTTTAGAGGCAGACTGCTCCTTCAAATAGTTTTGCCAGAAAGCTTTAGGTCTATTTAGTATATGTATGTAGCATAGCTAAGATTATCGAAAATGTAGCGGGTATGCATCGAGCCCTGTGACTTTCTTTTTCCATTAAGGCACTATCGAAATTCTCCACACTTCTTCTTAACCATAACAAAACAAGAGGTAAACTCTACCCTAAATTTGAAGCTCGTATGACACCTAGCTTTAACATTCCATCTGTCTTCGTTTAGTTGCTTCAAAATTTAAGCCGACATGGAAAAGCGGTTTTGTTTAATTGAAGCAACAGCAGCTAAAACTATGTGATGAATAACTTTTTCAGTTCGACCCAGTCTCTCTGGTGATCTAATAAAGATCAATCACTTTCTTTAGGGTTTGCCTCTGAAAGTCATCTGGGTTTCCTTTACTCCTGTGGCAAGAGAAGAAATATTTCGGATGGTATCCATGCTAAAGTCTCTCCTAATTCTAAATACCTGGCAAAATCAACCCTTAACGTAAAAGCACTACACACAATAGCTTCGGGGGTGTTGGCTGTCTTATCAATAATAATAAATAGTTTTACAAATTCTGAAACACCTTTGTTCCACTTGCCATCTGAAGTTTAGCAAAACCCTTGAAATGGATAACTTCCAGGTCATTCTCATATATGACATAAAAACCATTTCTTTCTAGTATCATTTGATTGGCACCAGTATCTTAAAACTACAACCAATTTGTCGTTAACAACATTGACCTCTACAAATGGATGCTTGTCTTTACGAGGGTTAATGAAAGTAGGGGCAATATAGTAGGCCTGCTGTTAAAAATTCTTCGGAGCTTCTGCATCTTTTCGAGTCTTAGGATTTAGTTTCGATGGGGTGGTCGTGGCTCTTCTAGCCGCTCAGCACTTAAGTTGTTTGGCATGCATTTAGAACATTCGTTGAAACGCTTACCACGGCATCTACGTCAAAAACGAATATGATAGGTAACTTCCATTCTCTTTGGTAGTAGATGCATTCTGTTTCTTTTTCGACTTATTCCTTGCTATCGAGAAAACACGCTTCTGTGGCTTCAGGCTTGGTTTATACACTAAGTCAGGCTTCTAAGGAGACTCCTCAGCAGCTCCAAGCTTTCGAAACAGGTATTTTCGCCGACATCTTCTAGACGCTTGCAACAAGAAAATCAGGTCTTTCAATGTATGGAATTCTACTAAGGCCAGCTGAGTATTATAAAATGACTACAAGTTTTTTCTTATAACCACCTACTGGCCTTTAGCATGAACCATTAGGACGCCGAGTCCGTGACCAGCTCCTTGTCATCGTTACCTACAAACCCGCCCGATCAGTGCCGCCGCCACCGGCGAAGATGCCGCTATCTCGAGGATACTGGAGCAAACTTCAACTTCATCGGAGACCGCTTTGACGTCCCTTCTCGGCCATAAACTTGAAGTCTGATTACTGGCAAGTACCAATGAAGACCATCAGCCACCAATACACCGCCTTTGCCGCCGCCGACGGAGTCCTCTACTAGATCCGGGTGATGCCTTTGAACTAAAGAAAGCACCCGCCACTTTACAAAACAAGTTTACATTGTCTAATACTTCGAGAACCACCGCCAACACCTAGTACGCCTTCCTCCGGTTCACGAGTGTCTTTAAGTACCCGGCCTCCTTTGCAACTCAAGGCGCACACAAGATCAAATGCCTGGGCTATGTTATTTCTGCCGCCAGCAACCGCCCGTAGCAGCAGCACCTACAGCAGATCCAAAACGCCTTTCTGAGAATGTGAGGATGGCTGCGTGATTACGTCCCGGAATTCTCCCTCACCACCTCCCCACTAACAAATTTTCTTGCTGAGAAGAAGAAATGGCTTAAGAATGCCTTGGCAAGCCCGCTGCCGCTGCGCTGCATCGTTCGGACCCTCAATTACCGTTTGTTCAGCAAACGGATGGTAGTGGGATCGGCATGGTGAAAAGTATGTAACAGTAAAGTAGTAATAAATGAAGTATAAAGATAAATTCAGGGTTGGGTATTGACCCGAGGTCAAGTTATACTTACCAATTCCCTATGGTTGTAAATAGTAATACTGAAAGCTTAAAAAGTCTTGAAATTAACAGTACTACTTGAGGAAATATATAAAACTCCAGAAAATAACACTTGCAAATACGAAATCTGACTTTTATTCACAGAAAAAAAAAAATTACTACATTCAACTATTTTACATGAATATATTAACCTCACACCATATTTCCATGGTTACATTTTTATTAGTACCGTCCAACAAACACCGTTATTGTCGTCACCTTCTAACAAAAAGCAAGTAAGTGAAACAGACAAAAATAAATTAGTTAAAGTAGATTTATTACAGAAAAATTCAGGTTATTGTAATGCTCCCAAGTAAAATATAATTCAAAATATCAAAGTATCGATACACAAAGTAATAATTAGGGAAAGCAAAAGCAAGCGTGACTGTAGTTACCGAAAATATTAAGGTATAGATATACGTCAAAGTCAAATAATAAATTATTAACGTAATTTTTTTTTCTTTGAACGAGGCTCAGACTTCGTTTCGCGTAGTGAATTTTGCGTAGAGCCTTCTGACAGTAAAACTGGATCCAATTTTAGCCTTATTCGCCAACTCTAGATTAAGTAATAATATATATGGTAAATAGGATTCGTAAGGCAATAATTGCTTGCGTTGCTGCACAAACTTGTTAAAGTAAATCAACTATTATTGTTAACCTAACAAAATATGAATAAAAAACAATTCATTATAATTATACAACCAAAGGCTGTTGAGTACAACTCAAAATTGAATCAATTTAACACCAATTCCAAAGCAATGATCACAATAATTCATCTTAAAGGGTCAAATTAACAACAGGTCAAAAACTACTTGGTATGAAGACAAACCATCCATACCATACAGCACGTTTCACGGCAAGCAAGCCTGCACCAACCGACTGTAATATCGCCTAGCCGAAAGAAAATAGCCTAAAAGCAATTAATTTTCATACTTTTAGAAGGACACAAGCATACCTGAGGTGTTATGTGGCTATCCAGAATTTTTGGAAGTACATGGCCGGTTCATAAATTATGTTGGATTTTTTAAGCAACTTAGGTGAATTACCATAGAGAAAATCCTGTTTTAAAAGACACTAATTCACATGCCTTTGGTTTTTTGTAATGTCATTTTGAAAATTTCGCATAATCATCCGGATTCTGTCGCAAATTTTGTTTTTAATGTAAATTTATCGTTCCGATTCTTTTATAAAATTTATTCAGTCATACTTTTATGGTTATCATATATTTTGTTCGAGGCTTCTTTGAAGTTCTTTGTTAAAAGTAAAATGCATTTAACAATCTGTTTTATGTTTCTTCCTTGCAAGAATATTTTATATTTGGCTTTCATTTATAAATTCGATATTATAGTTTCTTTGTGTGAGTTATCACGATACGTGATTTTTAGTAAATCTAAGCAGATTAAATACGTCGTATGGTTTTTCTTTTCTTAGAAATCCTTATTTATGTTTTAAGGTTTTAATGATCCATCCTCAGCAATCCGCGGCCGAATAAAAGGCTGTTTTAAAGTAGAGATACTACTTGTGGAAAATTTTTATTTCTTATGGGCTATTTGTGTTCGATTTGACTTAGCATTGTGTAACTGGCTTTGATATTTTGTTGCAACTGTTGGGTTGATCAAAACAGTTTGGAGTAAAGACGAAAGAGTTCCATTTTTGGCTTCGGGCTGGACGCTCGCGCCTTGGGCGCGGTGCGACCACCGAGGGCTCGTTCGCTAACAACAACTTGTCTGTCTGAATTCGCCCTATTTAGTTTTTGGTGTAGTTGCTAGATATTTTCTAGCAGGAGGTACAATTATGGCAGCGACAATTTTGTCGGATCTGGCCTTAGGATTCACGGACGACGGGAGCTTACCCTGTATTTTTGGTGTAGATGGACACAGTGTTGGCCGCATCGGCGTTATAATAAACCACTTTGTTGGGAAAAAACAAGTTGGGACGAGCTAGTTGAAATTTTGCTGTTTTAAAGTCTTTGTTGTTTGAAGTTTTGTCGTCTGGAAATTCATTAATATTTCACCTTTTGAATTAATGTTGTTCGTCATGTCATCTTTTGGAAAACTTTTCGTACAAGAAAGGAACTCCGTTTTCCAATTTTAGTGGAACTGCCTTGGGTTGCGGATATGATGTGTGATGTGTAAAGTACACTCTCTTTTGTGGTTTTAAATTAATGTCAGTGTTTTGTGAAAATGGTCATTATAGTGTTTTAAAATTTTTCCTAAATTTAGTTTTATTAATAACAAGCACCGATCTCTCAACAATGTTATCTTTTTGCCTTTGTTGGATTACTGGAACCTTACGGATGAATTGCAAATTGTTTACGAGTAAGAACTATGTTTTAATATGTTTTTTTGTATTGTTCTTTTGTAAACTTTGAGACACAGCGATTAAATTTGATATTTACGTAAGTCAGAATAGCATTATAAATATTTTCCGGAAAAAGGGCTTAGATTTTATAATTATTAAGGTTGGAGATTTATTCTCACTAATCTATTGTTTTTGGTTAATATATATATTTTGAGGATTTCTTTTTGTTTAAGTACTGCAAATTTATTTACAGATTATACTTGTTTTGCTTAATAGTTTTTTTTTCGTGTAATAACGAACCCCTCAGGTTTCGTTTGAATATGATTATATCATTTTTCTTTGTGTAAAGTGTGTGTTTCTGTTTATAATTCATGTTATTCAAATTTATTTTATCATTCCATATTGAATTATTTGCAACGTTATTAACTTAATTAATTTATGTTTTCATGAACTAAATTTTTTAAATTTGTGTAAACAATCAGGTAATGTATTGTGTTATGAGTGTCCCAGGTTTCCAGTAATAAAGAATCAAACTTTTTGCTTCTAACAATTTAAGAGTGTTATAGAGTTAACGTTTTGTAAAGTTTATTTTAATCATGAGAAAGAGACAGAGAGATGTTGAAGTTATGTTGCACATTATGATATTTTATTATCTCACGTTTTTCGTGTTGATGATAATTCTATTATTGTCTGTCTTGTGTTAACTAATGAAGCCCAATGTAAGTCTCGTATAGAGTGGAGAGTGCATTTTAGCATCCAAATACAATTTTAAGTTTCTGTATACAGGGTGATACTTCCTATGGCCACCCATATACAGGGCTTTCGCCGATGTGGGGACAGGTCGGCGGATTATTTCTTTTTAGCATAACTGTTTCCTGCCGCCCTTTTGGTATCTCTTCTAGGCATTCTAGCCAAGAGCTAAGTTTTAGGTTCAGGTAAGAGCATCAAAGCCTGGATTATTTACTATTTTGGAACCTACTCCCGTCTTCGACATGAGCTATGGGCTTAAACATCTACCGATATCTGGCTTATACGGGACTTGTGCATACTTTTGTGCATTTTCCCGTTACATTTACATTTACATTTGAAAAAACGTCGTAAAAGACAGAAATAAATTTTTTCTAAAAAAATTCTAAAATTTTTTTTGAAAGCCGAAGTGGCTAGACCTAATAAAAATAACGCTGGCTACAAATCGCCTAGTATGTATGCAACCAGTCATGCATTAGGGTAGAGGTTAAGAAAGAATTAAATAGTAGGAAAATCAATAATTAATAAACAAATTAACGATTAACAAAAAATTGTTACAAATACTATACCAAGAAGGTGGGAATCAGCGTCGCGTAATTTCATATGCCAGTGTCCGCGTTCATCCTCGCAAGGGGCGATGCTATGCGAACGAGCAGAAATGACTGCCAGTAGTCTGGACGATCCAAAGAAACCGGTTTTACTTAGAAAACTGGCCCTTCACGCTGAGAACTGACAACCGATTCCTAATGTGTCTACAACAAATAAAAGAGAAACATTCAATGAGCGACGAATACTGCCCCGGAAGGGAAAACCAGTTCCCCAACATGCTGTTCAGAAACCCTGGGGAGGACCGTGCCTTCTCCGACGACGAAGACCGCTATCGTCTCCTGTCGCCCGATTTTGCTCCGCTGCCACAGCCGAACTCTAGTGCTGCCGAAGTCCGGACGTCCAGCCCAGCGGTCCACACTACCCTAGCCAACGAAGTCCGCGTCGCCCACTGTCCCGACGAGTTTACCCAACCGGCGGCGATCAGGACACTCATCCGCCTCTAGGTGCAGCCAAAACGGAGCCCCGATTGAGGATGCCGTTTCGTTACTAACTATCACACCTCCGACGGCTTTCTCTACTTTGGTGAGCAACGGAAGTTGTACTTCCCCGCAGACGTTCGCGAGAGGGTCTTCTTTCTTAAATGTTGTGGCCGGCACTTTATCCAGGACTGCATTATAGATTTCTCAGGTTGATGTATCGCAAGTCACGTCAGGGTATTATCAACCGTTTACAAGAAACCCTAGGAAAATATTCTTTCTGAAGGGTACAAGATAATTAGCTATACTAATTCCTGCCTAATTGGCATATGGAAGATGGTGCTCCCTAAAACGTCTCGTGTAGATGTGATCAAGCCTTGTCATGATGTGCTTATTTCAGCATATCTGAAAACCTCTGAAACTATGGATAACTTCGAATGAATACATCGGAGGTGTACTGCAAATATAAGCTTATTTTGTTGATTGCTTTTTTCCAATTCGAGATTGGAAATTAGTGATGCAACTAGAGTCACTGTCTTACATACGAATTCTAGAGAATAGAATATGTTTAATAAAAACAGGGGTATAAATTGAATAAAGTAAAAGCCCTAAGATGGATCCTTGTGGTACACCTTGCCTTAAAGCTAATGAGTCCGATATATCATTATGTTACTTTACCGATTATGTTTTATTGAATAAGTGACTAGTAATATTTAACAAGAGATTGACATTAAGAATGGGCGTGTTTTAGTTCTTTTTTTTCTGATTATTTTTAATGACCACTGCTTGTCACTTCTTTTTCCTTCTTAGATAATAATTATCTACTGCTTTCGTATTTTAAAGTTTTTGATTTCTGTGAAAACGCAGTTCCTTGCGTATTACCTGCACAAATAGCTATACATATGGCAAAAGTCTTAAGAATATTAAAATCTTGAACAAAATTAAAATATAAATTAAAATGCAAGACTTATTCATGAAACTAAGAAACCCAAGCAGGGGATGATAACAAGAAAATGAAACCCGTATTATGAAAGTAAAAACTAATATGATAAACTTCTTTTTTGACGGTTGTAGAGAAAATGAATAATTAGAAAATTGTGCTGGGTAGAAAGATTAAAAAGTTAAACTGCCCGATGATCAGATGATTTTGGTAATTTGTACGTATTAATTTTGTTTTACAGAAAATATTTGCACTTTTTAGTCACATGCAAATCGTGTTTAAAATTTTATTTATATTTACCTTAAAATTGTGCTTTTTATCTACATTCTCATTAAAAATGGTTTTTTAAAATGACGCATTTCTCTATGTAAAAGGTTGACTAACAAGCCGTCAACATTATAGTTTATTTCGATTAGTTTGCTATTTTAGTTGGAATGTTAATAATAATAATTAAACCAAGTAAGTACTAGAAACCTATAAATAACTATTAGAGTTTTAACAAAGTGATATTATGACGTGGTCTTGCGTTACAAATAAAAATTAAGAAAAATACTAGGATCCCTTTGGTCCTAGGCCGGCTGAACTCAAAGAGTAGCCTTGAACGTGGATTTGAATAATGGTTATACCACAATAAAACACCACAAACTTTAACGTACAAATATATTTTAATAAAATATTTGACACGTATAAGAAAAAAAAGAAACACAAAAATTGGGCACCTTTTGTCTCGAAAAAAACCTTTAAAATTTCAACCTCAACAAAAATGTATATATAATTATTTCAAAGTATACAGTTTCTATAAGTTGACATTATCAAAAAAATTTTATTAGGCCCACAAAATTATACTAGCAAGGGAATAGTCTAAAAAAAATTATTATTAAAATATCGTGAATTATGATATTCAATTATTACTTATTCTAATTATTAATTAATATTTAGTTTCGCTTGCTTTCTCACGGAAGGTCTTCATACATGACACCTATTTTCCTGTTAACAAGAGATGTTGAATTAATATTTTCATATAATTATAAAATTGTCACGAAACATCCAAGAAGCTTACTTTGCAAGCTTGGATTTCTGCAATTATTTGAATAACTCATGTTTTCTAACAAAATATTACACCTTGTAAGTGGAGTCATCTTTTTGTGCAAATAAAATTGTTTGTATGACGATTTTCAGTGGAGTTGTTCTCAAGCAAGCAAGGTAGTGACTTCGTGATTGTGTAAAAATTAATAAAACAAGATCGATTATTAAAAAGTATTATTTATTTTTAGTAATCAAAACTCGTGTTCTTTAACAACCACAACAAAATCCTTTCGAGATTATTAACAAGTAAATATTAAATATTTAATTCAATAAAATTTTCAAATACAGTTAAAAATAAATTCAAGGTGAAGCCAAATTTATAGCAAATATTGTTATCAAACCCGTCCAGTCGAATGGCTTATCGACACTGCATACAAATGCAAAGTAAAATTAAAGTTCTTCAAAAATATTAAAAAGGATTTGAAATTTTTAAGCAAAAGTTTAATATGTATGGCAATTTATATTTTTAATCAAAAACAAAAGCGTGAATAAATCAAAAATCAAAAAAGTTTTAGTAAAACCTGTAATATACTTAATTTATATGTATAAATTTCTTTAAATTCAATTTCATAGTACTACAAAAAAATTAAAAGAACTAACAAGTTAATCAATTTACAAAAAAAGTAGAACACTAAACTATTTCGGATATAAAATTAAAAAATTGATATTTCTTACCAGACTGTCTTCATGCTGTTTCAGGTTGGAAGCTTATGAAGCTGATAACCCAAAAGAAAAACAAATTGACACAAAAAATTCAATTCAGATCCGATAACTGACTATTTAAAAATTTAGTCAAATTACATTATAAGTGCAATCAAACATAAATTAAATAAAAAAAATTGTTGAACAGAAAAATGTTTAATGACCTGCAATTTCTAATTATATATCGAGTGATAGGCCATATTTAAATATCTGCATTAGGTCGTCTTCTTAATCCCCCTTTCTTTTTAGAAACTAAAAGGTTCTAAGGCAAAAAAGCTTTAAACAGATAAATCCTTACTTCTGTTTCAAGCAATTCAGTTTTAAAGATAAAAAAATTCTTTATCACAATTTTTAAGGGTGAAATAGAGCACTAATTCATCCCAAGAACGCACACAGAATAGACCATCTCCGGTCCGGAGGGATTGCAGAATCAGAAACCAGAGTTAACCAAATTAAACATCCATAACCGATGAAGAGGACTTCCAACTTCCAGAATGGTAGCTCTCGGAAAATAAAAAACTGGAGACCAAGAACGTCAATCAGCATTGATGAAAACAAAAAATACAAAAAAAATACAAAACTTACCCTCATTTAGGATTTTTTGCACTAACTCGAAACAAAATTCAACGAATCAAGAATTTAATACGTAACTTGATCGCTGGTCGCTTCTCGTCTGCGACAAGCCGTTCCCCGCGTTCCCAAAAGTCGAATCAACCGGTTCATATGTTACACGCTCAACGCAGGAAGAAAATTAAGCAAGTTTTAAACAATAGTAAGATCCTATCCAGGGCTTCAATTAAAGAAATCTGATTAGTAGAAGTAATGAGAAACTCAAGGAGAAAAGAAACTCTCAAAGATAACCGCAATATACTAACCTCCAAGCGGATTAAAGAACTCACCAATCACATCCAGAAGAATATCTTTTCACAATCCTTCTAATTCAGAAATTCTAGAATATAACATCCCTAACGGGAAAAAATATAACAGAACAGTTAAATGTCCACTGCGGAGAATTAAACTTCAATATTTGAAATTAATATACTCAGCGTTTTAGCAGCCATAGATGTTATAAAATACAGAAAATTCTTCAAGCTGAAATCAAGAAAAATGTGAACCCAGACTAATAAAATTTGTAGCCCAACATTCCAAATTACAATGTTTTATGATCGAGGGCTTTTTCTTCTACAAAATTAACAAACTACCGGTACCCTCGAAAGCGCAAAAGCCAATAATTTTTATGTAACGAGAAAGAACTTGACCAAAAATGACCGTTACAATATTATACGGTAGTTGCCATTGTAACAGAAAACGACACGAAGTGTTCTTCGCAATACCAGTTGCTGTTCTAGCACTACTCGTTTACTTTCAAACCGTAAAACCTCAGAGATATTGGGAAGAAAAAGGTGTTGCACATGTAAAACCATGGCCCATTTTGGGACATATGGGTCCGGTAATTTTTAACAATAAGCCATCAGCAGAGATATTTCACGATATTTACAATGTCTTCCGGAAAAAAAGGTAACAGCTACAAGTTGTTCAAATATTAGTGAAAAAACTCATACAGAATAATAATGATTTGTCACTTCAACATTTAGATGCGTTGGTTGGTATCAGGGGCTTAAGCCGCAGTCGATAATAAAAAGTCCCAGAAGTAATTAAACAAATAACGATAAAGGATTTTGATACTTTTCCGAAACATCAACTCTTGGCTTCTGAAGGAATGGACTCGCTGTGGGATAAGAATTTATTTAATACTGAAAGTTATTGTTTTTGAACGCATTACTTATTGTTATAAAAAATCACTTTTAAAAACCTCTAGATGGTATGCCTTGAGGGCAATTTACCAGTAGTAAAATGAAAACTATGTTCAGTCCTATAAAAGACTGTGCCAAACAAGTAACCAATCATTTTTTTAAAACAAAATAAAATCGTGACGGTAGACTCAAAGACTACTTTGACGAGATTTACCACCGACGTCATTGGTACAACTGCATTTGGAGTAACTTGCAGTTCTTTGGCACATCCAGAAAATTAATTTAACAAAATGGGACAAAGGATTACTGACTTCAGCAGCGGATTTAACGCATTCACTACTTTCTTTGCTTACAGTGTCAGCCGAGCATTAATGAAGGCAATTATTATCAGTCTGGATGTGAATAATCTATGTTATAACGCATTTCGTTAGACAAACCTAACTGCCCTGCATTTGTATCAAATTTGGGCAACCCTGTACTTAACCATTATTATCTTACCTGATTTTAGTTTTTCTAGGTCTCTCGTTTTTTTTTGCTCTCAAACGCTAGCAGCATTATTTACTATTTTTACCAAAATTAAAGAATTAATCATATCATTCTACTTTTAGCTTTCAAAAATTCCTATGATCCCAAAGATCGTTGCTAATTTTATTATAGGAATAATAAAAAAAATACGTACTAGAGAAGAAAAAGGAATTGTTCGTCCTGATATAATCCATTTATTAATGAAAGCACAAAAGAGATATTTAGGAGATTTGTGTTTGGCAGTTGCGGAAGAAAGAAAATTTAAAAGAGACCAGCAAAAAAACATTAAAGTCACAGACGAAGATATAACATCTCAGGTTGTTGGTTTTCTTTTGGCTACTTTTGACACAACATCTACGTTATTGAGTTTTATAAGTAATGAGTTAGCACTGAATTTGGATATTCAGCAAAGACTGATTAACGATATTGATAGGACTCTGGAAGAATGCAATGGAGATATCACATACGAAGCCCTAATAACTATAAAATACCTTGATATGGTAGTTTCAGGTATTTTTTCGGAATTCAATTAAATCTTGTGAAACTGAAGATTTGAGTTTTCCACAGAAACCTTACGTAAATGGCCATCTAATGAATTTGTAAATAGGAATTGGTTTAGAGATTGCGTGATTTAACCAAAATTATCTGATGAACAACCGATATATGTAAATACAAGTAATATATGTAATACAAGTGTTTGGATTCCAATTTATGCTATTCACAGAGATCCACAATATTATCCAAATCTGGATAAATTTGAACCAGAACGATTTAGTGATAAAAATAAAAATGATATAGTCGTTTACTTATCTGCCATTTAATGCTGGGCCTAGGAATTGTATTGGTACGTGAGACCTTCAATGATTGGCTTACTAATAACTAGGGCCCAGAATTATATGCAATTGCATGTTTTAATTGCAGGTATGCAACCGCAACATGTTAAGATATCTTTACTAATCTTACAATTCTACTAAGTTTTATAGTGCATATAAATGCATATATAAGAGGTTAGCGCATATAATGCAAGTAATTAAGTTTTTGTGCATTTTTCTTAGATTTTAGATATTTATAGTGCATATAAAACCGCCTTTTCATTTTTTCAGACGCCCTTTTAAGTAAGTAAGTAAGTAAAGAAAGAAAAACGTTTATTATTAAATGAGATTTTATAATGAACATTTCATTCACAATTTTACTAGATTTTAAATGTAAATTTTCTTAAAGTGTTAATACCTACATTTAAAGCATTTATTGTGAGAATTTAAAAATAACATTGTTCACAAAAGGTTGAAATTCACCGAACAGCAAACAGTTTTAAAGAAGTTGTCAATAGTTTTCAATCTGACTCTATTGCCATATCAAAATAGCGAGAATTGTTTTAAAAAGATGTGAAATAGAAGCCCAATTACAATTTGCAAAGGCAGATTTCAATAACATATTTAAAAGGTCAAGACATAGACCTGACAGAATCAATAAAATGCATTGATAATGTTAACACTAGATTAAAAAACATAAATGGTGAATGTGGAAAAGCCATTAAAGACAAGTTAAATTCTGTTCTTACAAAAAATCCAGGATACATCTATGAAGGCAATAGCTGGAGTTCTAAAAGGGCAAGAGAAGTATATAGTATTGCTAATAAAAAATATTATACAATAAATTTATTCCAAAATACAAGTTTACACCAATTACACCTACAGACATAGAAAGATCATTTTCCTCCTATAATGCAATACTTACATTGGCATAGTTTATTAAATGAAAACATTGAAAAGTACGAGCCCCTTCACATTTGAGTTGGCCCAGGCGATGATTTTTCAGTTATCTGTAAAAATACAACCACTACATGAACTTTCAAAGTTTTTTATTCATTGCTAAACATTTATTAACATCTCTTAGCTGTAGAAATAATTTATTATGTGACTAAAATCCATAATTAACAAAAATTAGAAAAACTATGAAAAATGTGAACAAATAAAGAAATATAATTTTAAAGTTTACCACTGAGTAACGTCGCCCTTATTTTTGATAACAGTCAAAATTCTTTGCAGCATAGTATCTACCAAATCTTGGCAAAAGTTTGCAGTAAATGAATCCCTATTTCTTGAAGCTTTTGCATCAACTCGGGAATTGTTCTTGCAGGATGTTTTCGCAGCATCTTTTTCATCTCGTTACACAAAGTTTCGATGAGTGACAAATCAGGACTACTAGAAACCCATTCTAAAAGTGGTATACTGTAGTCGTTCAGCCATTTTAAGGATTGTTTTGAGGCGTGGCATGCTACAGCGTCTTGCTGAAATGTAAAATCCTGTCCTGAAGTCAAATACTCTTTCATGAGTGGTAAAAGTGATTCTTCTAAAATTTGCAAATATTTGTTAGTATCAACAGTTCCTTTAATAAAATAAAGTTTTCCTATTACTTTTGCTGACATGCTGTCCCAGATCATGACAGAAGCTGGAAATTTCAGTGTTTGCTTGAGGCAGTCGGGATGGAACGCTTCCTGTTTTTTTTTGTATAACGCGGCTTCTAACTATCTCCAACACACACCTCGAATCGCGACTCATCACTCCATTGTACTGCATGTCATTGTTGAGGTGTTCAATTCTTATGTTGTTTTGCCCATATTAATCTATTTTGTTTTTGCAGTGGCGTCAAAAGTGGCTTTTCTTTGGCCTTGGATAATATCAATTTTAGGAGAAAAAAGAAATACTCGTAATGGGAAACTTACCTTGTAAGTACCAAATCCCATTTTATGGGCCTCCCTATAACATGTAGATCTCGAAATGTGTCTTCCAACAGCATCACTCGACAGAGACCTTAATTGGAGGCAACTAACACGGCGGTTTTTCTCAATAATTCTCCTCAAAGCTCTTCTATCGGCAGCTGTGATCTTGCTTTTTCGTACATATTGTGGCTTTGTGCCAACTGAGCCGGTCGTTTTACACTCTCTAACTATATTTCCTACGCTGTATCGCGAGAAATCTAATAAATTTGCAATTTCCAAATTTGATTGTCCAGATTTAGACAATTTAATGATAATTAAACGAATTTTTCATTGATACACTTTCCTCTAACCATTGGAAACAACACAACCACTTTAAAATGTTCAAAATAAATCAAATGTGCTCTGACTGACATTAGCAAGTGTTTTGTTATTAGAGTTCCAAGGCCACCTTCCATTAGAGACTTATATGCTTACAAAATAATAACAGGTCTGTTTTCAGTAAATGTCTTGTCTGAAGTTTTTCGAATTTTTTGCTACAAATTGTAAAAAAAACAATTAAGACATGGTTTTCCGATTCTAAATAATTAGATATGTTGTTTTATTTAATTAAGTACCTATCAGCAGATGTGGACTATTATTTTTTGACTGTACCCAAAAAAAACTAAAATTTAAATAGCTGGGCTAACTGAGATGGGAAGGGACTCGTATACCATATAGTGTGCTATTATAATAATTTTAGCAATTAATCTTCTATGTGGTTGTAGTCATGAAACCTTTTATTTATTTGCTTTTTTTTAAGAATACTAAATTTTGTTTAAATTTCATATGTGTGTTTATACTTATAGTGAGATTTTTTTTACCGTGCTTACTCTGTGTTTTCTTTAGAATGATTTAGTGTTGTTTTTTAAGTTTATAGATTAAGTTTAAATTTAATATTTATATTTCACTAAAGATGTTTTGCATTAGGAGCGGGTTTTAATTTTTGCAACTAAAATTAGTAGGTTTATTAGTGCATATTTTCAGCATATGTCAAGGAAGTTGATGCATATTTCTCAAGTTTTAAAGAGCATATATGCAGCATATTTTAAAGGTTTTTAGTGCATATAATTCGGATTTCATGCAAATGCATATTTATAACTGTAGATATGTATGTACACTAACATCAAAAACCACCACTATTGAGAAACCTTGAAGGAAGCTATACCAAAATTCGTAAGCAAGTGTGATAACTGCCAGCGTTACAAACACGTAAAATTAGACAAAGTACTAGTTATCACTACAACTTCAGAAGCATTCCAGAATATATATAGTTAGATCTAGTAGGACCGTTAAACCAAGACAATGATGATAACCGATATATTCTAAGACTGCAATGTGAGTTAACAGAATTTGTTCAGCTTATCCAATTCCAAATAAAGAAGCTGAAACAGTAGCTATGTCATTTGTTAATAATCTTATTTTAAAATTAGGAATTCCACAAAAAATTACAACCGATAAAGGCACAGAATTTTTCTTTTAAACACCTTTATTCAGGTATGACTACTACAATCTTAATATAATTAATTTATTAGTACAGATGAATTGTGTTTATATTAAACAAGACTTGTGTGGAAATACTAAACCAGTGCTGAGTTGCCAATAGTACTCTTTACGTCTTTTATCTACATAATTCATGCGGTTTTGTTCGCTTCAGTCTTCTTCTTTCATTGGTTGTGTCCAATAATTGAATTGCTTCCACGTTTGGATGATTGAGAAGTCTAATCTCATGTTTATGGGTGGGTATATTGAGGTCGTTATGTATTTCGTTATTGGTTACGTATCGATACGCGTTGGTGATCATCCTCAGGAATTTGTTTTGACATTTTTGTATTATCTCTCGATTAGATTTATGTGCACAACCCCAAAGTTGTATCCCATACATCCATATCGGTTTGAATATAGATAGATAAATAGTTCTTTTACAATGAAGATTCATTTTAGAATAATGTCCAACCAGCCAATACATTTGTCGTTGTTTAATGCGAATTTGTTCAGCTTTTTTTCTTAGATGGTGTTTCCAGTTTAATCTTGAATCTAAATGAAGCCCAAGATATTTTGTTGATTCTGCTTGAGGGATTGGTACCTCGTTGAGATATGTTCTTAGACTGCAATTTCTTCGCCGCAGCGTATATGTGACGTGGACTGATTTCAGCTCGTTAAGCTTGATTTTCCAGTCTTTTGTCCATCTGTTGATTTTGTTCAGTGTGCGTTGAGTTTTCTCAACTGCTATTGATTGTGATTCATTTACTGCCATGATTACAGTATCATCTGCAAAGGTTCCGGTGAATGTCTCATCTGATGTTGGAATATCAGCAGTATATAGCAGGTACAAAAGGGGTCCCAACACACTTCCCTGCGGTACGCCTGCTTTTATTGGATAAAATTTTGACTTGGCATCCTCGT
>VTPC01002192.1:29920-75451 GCA_011009095.1 Ignelater luminosus
ATTAGCTAAGTATGATTCTAGCAATCTGCAGTAATTTTTGGGTAGCATTTTACTCATCTTGAGGATTAAACCTTTGTGCCACACTCTGTCAAACGCCTGCGACACATCAAGGAATACTGCAGAGCAATATTTCCCTTCTTCAAAAGCTCGTTCAATGACTTTGATGACTCGATGTACTTGATCGATAGCTGAGTGTTTATTTCGGAATCCGAACTGGAAGTCCGGGATGTTTATTAAAGGCTTAAGCCGCTTTAAAAATAGTTTCTCGAATAGTTTTGAGATTGTTGGAAGAAGTGAAATCGGTCTATACGATCCAACTTCCTCGTCTGGCTTATCTGGCTTTTTTAACATGATTATCTGCGCCATCTTGAAGCACTCAGGAACGTATTCCAAGCGTAAGCAGGCATTGAAGAGATATGTAAGCATGATAATGGCCTTCCTTGGCAGTTCTTTGAACACCCCAGGTGATATTTCGTCGATCCCTGGTGCCTTTTTTGGATTGAGATTTTGATCTATTTCTTTTGCTATTTCTATTGGTGTGAACAATTTGAATGCTATTTCTGGTTGATAAGTTGGTATAGTTTGGATATCAGACTGTATTTCGTGCGGTTGGAATGTATTTGCTAGATGTTGCGCAAACAATTCAGCTTTTTCACCGTTTTTTCGTAGCCAGTTACCTTGAATGTCTCTTATGGGAGGGACACGAGTAACGGGCCTTTGTATCTTCTTGTCACTTTCCACAATGAGTATTCCTTGTCCACTTCCGGTCCAAGGTTATTTAAGTACTCGTCGAGGCAATTTTGTTTGTATGTATTAATCATTTCTCTGACTTGACTGCTTATTCTGTTGAATTCTGTTTTATCAGTAGGGTTTCGGGTAGTGTGCCATATCCTTCTGGCTCTCCTTCTTTCTTCAATTTGTTCCCTAATAATGGCAGGATATTTTATTTCACATACGGGAGTTTCGATTGCTTCAGGGGTAGCTTTTCTTGCTGCTGTTTTGATATTCTCAATAAAATTCCTAGATTGCCATTCTAGGTCCTTTTTAGATTTCAAGTTTACTTTTAAATTGATTATCTCTTCCAGTTTATCTCTGAAGATATCCCAATCTGTATACTTATTTGTGAGATTAGTTTTTCTTTTCTTTTTGATAATATTTGCATTGAGGCATAGAAGGACTGGGGTATGATTTGATGTTAGATCATCACTGCCTTCTACTTCAATATAATTTGATCCAATTCCCTTTGATATAAAGAAGTCTAATAGATCAGGTGTCTTTCTCACATTTGTAGGCCAGTAGGTCGGTCTGCGTGAGGAATGATGATCACAATTTAGTTGGTTAATAGCACTTAATAATTCTCTACCTTTTCCAGGTGATATTAATCTTGATCCCTATGCTGTATGTTTGATATTGTAGTCGCCACCGATAATAAATCTCGGACCGAGAGAATTAAAGATGTCGATGAAGTCATTTCTTGCTGGGGTATGTCCAGGTGGACAATATGCTGCAGCAATGTTAAGGTCAGCTCCATTTCGTTGGATTGTGATGACAGTCGCTTGAATGTAAGGTTCGCGAATGTGTCCTCGTTCATAATGTTGAATATTTTCTTTGATTATGATCGCGGTACCTCCTCTAGCCCGCCCACTTGGGTGTGTAGTCCAGTAGGAGTCATAGCCACGTATTTTGATAAAATTTTTGTTTGAAAAATGTGTCTCAGAAATGAGAGCTATGTCTATATTGTTTGTTCGCAGATAGATTTCTAGTTCTTGGGCTCTTTGATTGAGCCCATTTGCATTCCACGTTATAATGCGCAGGAACGGATTATTCATGTTTGTTTCTGCTTGACTTGGTTTGGGGTATTTTGGTTATCTCTAAGTTTTCCACCCTCTTGGATAACTGACTAAGATTCTTTCTCATTTAAGTCTGAAATTCGGTAAGCATTTTCATCATGTCGCTGATGGTAGGCTCGTCACTTGCAGGTTTTTGTTTTTTTGCTTCAGTTTTTTTGTCGTTGGACTTTTTGGTGGCATTAGCGTAGGTTCCAGAGGTTGAAGGCTTTACTGGTTCTTGTGGTTCGTTGTGTACCATGGTATGTGGCGTTACAGGCTTGTGTGGCTTGTCAGTTACTTGCTGCAACCGTTGTACCGCTGTACAGAATTTTTGGAAAATATTTTCAAAACATCAGCAAAATTGTTACGTATTGTTAAGATCATTTACTAATTATTGTCCCGGTTAGCATTATGCTAAATTTTCATTTAATATCTATTTTAATATTGCACATAAAATTCTTTCATTCCGAATTTATAAGTTGTAAATTGTATTTCGCATTTTACCGCTCTGTAAATATTTAATCTTCTTGTCTCCTATAAATGTTACTCGCCTTTGTAAAGCCAAGAAATAAAATGTTTGTCGCTTTCTTACTTCCTTTGCTGTGATTAAACAAAGTTTGGATCTTTTAAAAATTAAATATACCTGTATTTTTCTATTTTATTTTTCCGTATTCCGAGAATTTTGTTGTTGAAATCCATGCAGTAGACACATAAATTAAGCTCCTTGACACTAAATGCAAATTAGATCTACATGGTCAGTCCAGTTCATATCCGATAGAATGAGGAGCTTTCCCCATCTTTGCGTGTACCAATCAACGCAATAATGTCGTCATTCGGGCGAATAATGTTATCAAAGGAAAGCGACGGACGCCACGCGTTGGTCTCTGTTTCACGCTCTTCTCGCTCTAGAAGTTTGAAAAGAGTCTTGCTTGAACTCACGTGAAGAACGCTTGTGTTCCTACCGTTGTATTTGCATACCTGGAGATATTTCCTCTGGTAATGATAGAAGTCGTGAAATCCTCTGGTTTAGGATTACGCTATCGTGGTTATATATTTAACCTACACCGAACGCAGTTCTTCGGAGTGTAAGCGTGTCGCGTCTTCTAGACATAGAGTATAAAGTTTTACTCTGGTTTCAGAAAGAAATAGTTATTGCAGTTTTCCGTTGCTTATTTAATATCAGTCTTGTGACTTGATAAGATAATCTCCAGAAGTCATTACCGTCGCGATTATTATTGCAAAGAACTTTCCGTACCGTCCCGTCAAGCATTTCTGTAAATACTTGCACATATTTCTCTGGGAATTTTCCATCAGGCATCTGTTTGACGCAGTCTCATCGCACGTCGCTCCAGTACGCAGCGGAGTCGACCACAGCAGTTGTTTATTAGTTTAAGTGAGTGTGAAAAGCCAGTATAAAAGGTTCTTTTGTGCTAGTGTTTATAACCAATTACGTGTTCATGCTATTATCGCCGAACGTATTGGGAAGTAACATAAGTCTATTTTATCTTATAACTATATTTTCGAAATTATCGAACATTTGTCTGCGTTCTTGTTAAGAACCACTTATGCGTTTCGCAGTACAAGGAAGCTGCGAGATTCTTATGCACCTTATAAGAAGTTGCTTTTATTTATTTAACTTAAAATTTAAGAAGTTATTTTGCTGTCATTTAAGTTATGAGAATTTAATGGTTAGCCTGTAGAGTTTAATGAAATTGTTGAGCCCGTTGCACCATTTTAGCAACCGACCAGCCGTTTGTCTGTCGTTTTGTTTACGTTTAACAATTTATCGTTCATTCATGTCAAATATAACATTGTGATATCTTTATTTCGTATCACATTATTGTTTATAATATTTTGTACCGAGTAGTAGTCAGTGTTTGTTATTTAAATTTAACTAAAGGAGCTCACTTGTAGTATTCTCGAATTACTTAAATATAGGTTATTGTGTCATCGACTTTTCAGGTCGGTAACGCATATTTTCGGTATATAATCATTTCTTATTTTTCTTGTTTATGTGTTTGTATTTACCTGTATTTGTGTTGGTACCTGAAACTTATTGTTTCCTGTTTATCTTGTTTCATTTTGATTTTGCTGTTGCAAACTTGCATTTATATGTTTGTGATCATCTCGTGTGTGAATATGCCTTGTTATAACTTTAACTGTAGTTTATTTGTGTCAACACACGAAATAAGATCTGTTACAGGAAACATAAAGCTTTGGAAATCATTATGGAGCTTCGCCTGCACATTGTAGAACGACGAAATAAGTATTGTGTTATCAACCACATGTTGCAGGTGGAACCCCTTTTTTTCCGATATCGTGGGTCTTAGGGTCAGTTGGTCATTCATATAGGTCAAAGTTGACTAAGACTGGGACCCTCTCAATTTAAACCTTTTCCGTTATCGTTTTTATACCGAAGTCTCTTTCTACGACCCCGACCCAATCTCCGAACCACAGAGCAAGTCGTTTTATAAGGCATACCTATTATTATTTTATGCTAACTACGTCATTTCTCAGGGTCACTAAACCCATTTTTACACGTAACAGTATTAGACAGCTCACTTCAACGGCATATCATCATGAAACATTAAGATCACTCGAGAACACACAAGCGTTTGGAGCTTATCTTCGAATGCAAGTAAATAAACATCCAGACTCATGGAGCACATGGGTTCCGTTTTGGAGTTTTTCATTTAATACTTCGGTTCACTCAACAACTAAATATACCCCTTACGAATTAGTGTTTGGAAAAAAGTGTAAATTGCCAACCAATATACTAACGAAAATCGATTATCCTGTAGAGTTAAAATACAGATTGCAGAAGTCATGGAAAGACGCGCAAGAAAATTTAATTAACAGTAAAGAAAAGGTAAAGATGAAATCAATCAGTCACCAGATAAACTGCAAAGATGGACAATAAATTACTAACAGTGCATAAAAATAGAATTAAACTGTATCATAGTTAAATAAGTATATTGTAATTGTAAATCTTAATTCCAAAAAAAGGAAAGAAGTGAATGAATGAATGAATGAATTGTTAGTCTTAAAATAAATTAAAAATTTTAAATTGTAATTTTAAATTTTTAAAAAATTAAGAAGAAAGTCGTAGAGGAAATGAAGTAATTGCGTATAAAATAATTACGTAAGAAAATTTCTAGGAAGGTAAAAAACTAGAGTAACTGCCGGAATAGTAGAGAATGTATTATGATGCCTAGTAGACTTATAGAATAACTTAATTATGTTAAAGTAACCGTGTACATATTGTATGTAACGGGGAATTTATAAGAAAATATATAATTACTACTTACTAAAATTACAAAGTGTTTTATTAAAATAAAATACGAATGGAATAAATGAACCTATAATAAAATAATAAAGAAGGTAAATACCTCGATACCGCATGTCGCGATGTCACCTTTTTTTAGATGCTAGAAATCTTGCGCTTGTTCACGCTTTTTGCAAAATTTCATTTTATGCAGTTTTAGAAAGAGGAGTTTTCTGCTTGAACCTGGTGCGGTTGTGCAGCGTGCTCTAGGTTTAGTCACTCTGGAAGTGTCTTTGATGCAGATTCTATCTTCCTTCGGGAATAATCCTACTAATTTGGGTGTTTGTATTTTTGGGATTGATGTAGTTTCGCTTTTTGGGCCTCTGCATCATTAAGAATGCAGCTCTTTATTATTTGTTTTTTGCTTTTCAACGTTCATGTTATGGGACCCTTAATTTCTACAAGTTGGAATACCGGTTTATGGTGTTCGCTTCCTGTTAAGTCGAAGTTTTCAGTCCATTACGTCAACTACACACGGAGGATGTATGGTTCTGTCTTTTTATAATGCAGTTGTTCAAAGTTAGCAAAAAAAAATTTTTCAAATTCTTTTCGTTTCAATAATGGCTTTCAACGCTTATTCCTGAATAATATTAAGCAGTTTTCTTAATCAATGTTTGCATTTTTTCAAGCGCGCTAAAATACAATGAATTAAGTTATCCCGTGTGAAAATTCCATTTTCATCGCATAATTGTCTAGAAATCCTAACTGGAATTAAGACAGTATAAAAAAAGTCGAATATCGTCAACTACCTTATAATGTACAGTTAATTATATCCATTTGAATTCTAGTGCAAGATACATTTTTGTTGACATTCGTCATTTAATTAGCAAATGATTCCGTTTTATTGTTAGTTTGTGTTGTATAAAATGTTGCTAACTTCCTTTGAAGAATCTGATTGTAAAATTAAAATGTTTTATCAAGTTACCATCTGGTGTTAAAAAGATTGAAGTTTTTCTACAAGAAAACATTTTTAGTTTAATCTGCCTGCAATTTGCTTGAAATTATTCTGGTCATTCCCCGCACTTATAACAAAGGTGAGATACTTATATATTATAGTATAATATTTTTTGTCATTACTGTGGTCATCGGTAGGGGTTGCCTGGTTACTTGCGGTGGATTCAAAGAGATTGAGTTGATTTGGAAATGTGGTGAGCAGTTGATACTACCTGCGGGTTGGGTACGGTTGCATTAATTAAAGGAGTGATCATGGCGGTGGAATGGGTTAATAAGCCTATAATACATCGAAGTAGGTCATCGGGTGTTTAGATACTAAAGTGGTTATGGAGAAGATTGGATTCTGGTGAATAGCGGACCAAAGGTTTTAATTTCAAAAAGCAAAAGAGTGCGAAGATTTTAACCTCGTGCATGTATGCCTTCTACGTTATATACCAAGACCAAACTTCTTGAGTTCATCCATCTACTTTCTCTTCTTCAGCCTGTAGATTTAGGCTACCCTTACATAGCTTTGTTCTGCTATCTGGTTGTAGGCTGACATCTTGGTAATCTGGTATTAAGCCTTCAGTCATCTGGTTGCTGGAATGATAAAGCCCTTGAACTTTTTGTAGACAATTTAGAGCATGACCAAACGCTTCCTGCTCTTCTACAAATTCTTCGTGACAAAACGGTCGCTGCTCCGGCGTCAAAACATGTGGTGTACTTTCTCCTTATTTGTGTCTGGTTAAAGGGTTTACTTCTGTTTTCGTTTTCGGTACGGACAGACGATGGATGGCGGGGGACACGGTTCATCGGTTGAAACAGACTTGCCAAGAAACCAAACTACATTAAAACACTCGAAGATTCAACAAATGGATCTATTATACTAGGTATGGCATTAAATAACAAGAATTGCTTTATACATTGCATTACGTATTATTTGCTGCACTCAGGCACGCATGCCTTTAGAGTACCTTCCTCTCAATTCTAGGTACTTGTTCCAGCGTGACCCTTAATACCAGGAACATACTGCGAAATCGCTCCTCAGAACCCGCGACGTACAAGCTTCGATCTCTACCATGCCATCAAAACGATGTCTTTTCAAATGAATTTTTATTTTCGAGAAAAGAGAAAAGTCTGCCGAAGCTAGATCCGGGCTGTAGCGGGGATGGGAGAGCGTTGGAATGGTTTTTCGAACAAAAAACTGCGTCACGACTAGGGATGAATGTGATAGTAAATTGTCATGTTGCAACATCCAGCCATTCTTCGCCAAATTCGGACGCATCCGTTTTCCCTCAGGCACACAGACGTTAAAGAACAGTCAAGTACAAGTCGTTATTCACAGTTTGGCTCTGCAAAACAAGTTAATTGTAGACCACAACTTGTTTATCAAAAAAATTGATTTGAGAACGCAACATTCGAGCTATTTGTGAACGCCCTCTCAGCTTCTCTACTCAGTGCTTACTCTGGCAAAGGGTTTCTGGATCACATTCAAAGACTCAACTTCCGTCTCCCATGACAACAGTCGACAACTATTCACGACTGTCACTGTCGAACCGCTAAAGGAGATCCTGACAAATCGAAAGATTCACTGTCTTTTCTCCCACGTCAGCATTTTTGGAACTAGTCGAACGCACAACTTCTGTGTTTGTAAATTATCGTGTAACATCTAGAGAACTGTTTCCTTGTTAATACCGAGTTCAATTGACAACATCCGAATCGTTAGACGACGATCATCTCCCACTAACGGACGCAAACGTTTGATGTGGTCGGTACGCACCGTTACGGGTGCACTCTGCTTCTGGTCGTCTTCCACCAATTCACGCCCGGCTTTAAAACGGTCAGCTCACTCGTAGACGTGTGCTTGTGATAGACATTCGTCGCCATACACATGTTTCAGTGTTTCTAGAATCTCGGCAGGTTTGTCGCCTGATTTTACCAAAACCTTGATTAAGATTCTTTGTTCAAGTTTTTTGTTGCATGTTTTTCTACACGAAAAAGATTTTTATACGACAAATTGTGCAATTAATAGGCACGAACCTTCGTACATATGTACATACTACAACTGTAGACGTTTACGGTCCTGTGGCAGAAAAGACGTCAGTGTAGAGGGATGGCGCACGAAACAAGAATTCTCGTTATTTCATTGCCATATATCGTACACCACCCAAAGTATATACAGCAATACAGCTACTACTGCGCAGTGGGTAGGTGAAGCGCAGTGCAAGAAAAGCAGGGTGCAAGTCAAACGGTTCACGATTTAGGTGTCTTACAAGGGTAAAAGGGAAATTATGTGAATGACGGGAAATGTTCCAAGCAGGGGGGCTGCCCCTGCACAATATTTTATTTCGGACTCACCGGATACTTAATTATCCTTGAAGGACAGTGGATACTTACTCTTCGACTGGTAACTGAAACTCGCATTGGTCGATCATGTAAACTGAACGTTGAAAGGTTGGAATTTGAAGATTCGTGTTAGCTACACAAAGCTTAAGGTGTAGAAGAAGAAGAGCAAACACATGAAAATAAGACAAAGTAGAGCCTCAACGTGAATTTCCAACCTGTTACTCTAAATGAAAGCGGGGAATTAGATTTTGGATATAGAAGAAATGTCGTTGTCTACTGAAAAGAAGAGAACGGCAGCCAACAGGTAATTAAGCAGTGTGAGGAAAGTGAGGGTAACAGCATAGATAATAACAACATAATTACGGAGAGTAACCAAAAAATGAAATACGTATTTAGATCAATCTGAAACGCGAAGTAAATATATGCCTGTGTAGCTTTTCCTATCACGAAATTTAAAATAAGTAGCCAAATTTTACTTTTAGAAACATCCTTAGTACAAATTTACTCTATTTTTATTTATCATGTATGCGTATTGCGTATGATTATTTCAGATATTATCAAGGACAACGGAAATAGTAAATTGACTTATTACATTGGTACTTATATTTTGGGTAGAAATATCTACCGAAATTTATTCTAAACTGTAGAAATTACTCTCAATTTTATAATGAAAGAAATCGGCCTTTTCAATGCGTCAATGTTAATAATGTATTTGTAGCGTTCTCCTATGCAAATTTAGTGATTCCGAAAAATTTAAAAGTGTATGCAACAAAGATTTTTTAGATGGTCTGCCTTTAGCACAAAATATCCAAATATGGTATCAGCAAGATGGCGCTCCTGCGCACAATGATAGAGCTGTTATCAGTTATTTAAATGACCGTTTTGATAACAGAGTAATAACGATTAATACACCGGTTCAGTGGCCAGCCAGATCAGCGGACTTGACACCTATCGACTATCACTTGTGGGGAACTATAAAAAATAAAGTGCATGGAAGTCATTTCAATTACAATAATGTAGAACAGCTACGTGAAGCAGTGGTGGAAGCATTTAACAAAATTAATCGCAACACATTGCGTAAAGTAATTAACAGTGTTCTAAAACAGTATCGTTTGTGTTTGGCTAATAGCGGACAACATTTTGAGTATTTACTCTGATTTGTAGTCATTTTAATAGTTAGTGATATTACATTGTTTTGTTTTGTTACATTTTACTAAAAAATAATTTTCACCTTCATTTCTTATTGTGCCTACATGATTTAAAATGAAAACAATTAATATTGTCGGTATTTTTACATTTAAACATAGGTTGTTATACATCGTTAAAAAGAGAAAAAAATTCTATTTAATCGAGTAAAAATCCATTATGGCGACCATTTAAAAAAGAAAGTTGTTATTAATATATCGGAAACCGCCATCTTGAATTTTGTTTTAGCATCATTTTTAAGTGTATTTCATCGCAGCAAGCAACTTTCATATTAAAACTTTTTACATAGCTTTTTAAATTACGGAAATATTTGACTTTCTAGAAAACTGCAATTTTCACTTTTTTTGGAATAATTGCTAATCGGTTATGAATTTTAAGCTTTTCTAACCTAAATCTGAATCAGCATGCAAAATTGCACAACATTGTCCAATTAACCAAATCTTATAATTTATGGTATAATGAGGCAATGCAGCTTGAAAGTCCTGCAATCATGCGGGTAAAATCCGCACCTACTATCGAAAAAGAAGGGTTGATGCAGTTTGTATTCGACAACGCAGATGTGAATATCAACACCTTGGATGGGAAAAATACATTCCATGAAATGGGTGGTATTATGTGCATAACACCCAACAATGCAGTACTGCCAGACAAAAGCATTCCACGTTTAAAGAGGTATGCATCTGCTCATTCCGTGAGCACTTTTGGTGCGACGCAAATCAAACAATATGCCGTGTGATAAATAATTCTGGCTTATCAGCTGTTTCGATTAATTACTTATAGGGAATCTTTTAAGAATTTCAAGTTGGTTGTAAAATATTGCCCTCAGAGTTTGTTGTGGTTTTATGGAAGATCGTCGAACACCCAATCTGTGTCCGGTTGTAATGGGTTCAGGTGACAAGTGGTCTTGATTTTCAACGTTCAAAAATTGTTTTCCTCCCATTCATCCGCTTTCCACCTACTGATTATGATACAGTGTCCACGTCGCTTTTTGAAGCCAGTGAGAAAAGCATATAAAGAATAATTTGATCTATAATAATGTATGCTGCCGAAACCATGAGTATCACGAAGAAGGAAGAAGAGGATTTAGGGATATTAGAATGAAAAGTATACAGAATAATATTAGGACCAATTAATATACGAGAAAATGAATATAGGAGAAAAATAAATCATGAACTACTACAAGAAATTAAAGAAGACATAGTAAGAAGAATAAAACAGCAAAGAGTGAAGTGGTTAGGGCATGTGTGGAGAGCAGAACTAACGTCTACAATATATGTCATAATAGTAGGGGAACCAGCAAGTAGAAAAAGACGAGGTAGACCAAAATCGAAATGGCTGAATGAAATAAAAAAAGATCTCAACAGAATCGGAGTTAACAAGTGGAAAGATAAAGTATCTGACAGTAAAACTGGAAAAAAGTAGCTGAAAGAATTTTAAGGAAGAGAGGGACTGATCCACGCTAAAACGGATCTAGAGAACTTCTAGAAGCGGTGAAATCCCGTAGGAGGTGTGAATATTAATTTTCAATATTCTGAAATGGTATGTCTGTATATTTTTGTATCGTTTTGTGTATGATAATTTCTTTCTTCAGTTATTAAGGCATCCTTTGTTTTTTGCGTACTGTCGTTTTCCGTAACGGCTTCTTTTTCCAAAAATTTGTTCCCGTTAGTACTATGTCACAATTAACTATATATTCATTGTGCTAATGCTATTGGAATTTCTGATATATCTTAAAGAATATTACGTACATCACTAACTTGCAATTAGTAGAATGCACCCAGATTTCTGTTTTACCTATCCCTTTAATCTCCTCAACTTCAATTTCTTTACCAACTTCTGTATTTTCCACTTCATTTATTTCATTTGTTATATTTTCTAATTCGTTATTTGTTCCATTTGTATATGTAGATGTTTTATTAGGTGTGCCCTCATTATCTGACGTTTTTAAAACCATTTCCAATTGTTCTTCCGTCCTTAACATTTTCAACCTTTCTAAAGGAATGGGAAGACTATTCAATCCATGTCTTTTTCCGATTCCAGAGTAGAAGCATCTATAAGTAAAAAATATTGGTACGTTTAACATTAGAAAAAAATTATGGGATAATTCAACCAATCTATTTTTATAAAACTGCGGGAAACGAATGCCTTCACTCCATTTGATTAAATTGTTGTCTTTCATCCACGATGCCGGTTTATTCTCAATGTCCTGGTTCGTTCTTTCAACAGAACCCTGAGACTGTAACATCGTGGTTTACCATGCACTATTCGAGAATCCGGCCAAAGTTGAACCAGTTCTTCAATAACCTAAATGATAAACAATGTACTTCAATAAGAAATTTATCAAATACAACTCTAATAAATGCCCAAATCCCCCAATTGGATTGACAATTTTAATGTTTTTCATTTTTGATTAAAAATTCCCATTTAGCTACTCCAAGAATCTCTAGACACAGATTTTAAATTGAATTTGGCAACAACAGTATAAACTTACCTGGTTTGCAAATTCTCTGCCATTGTCACTTTGCAGTACACATGGACTACCCTAAATCCATAATCACTTCCAAAAGATTGTGAGCTGTTTCCTTAGCTGTTTTTGTTTTCATGGGACGTAAGCGGACATATGTTACTTGGTTAAGTGGTCTTGATATAGAAAAATAAATTTGTAGTCTTGGTCAGGACGTGTTTGCAAATCGATAAATCTACCTGACATCTTGATTTTAGGTTATTTGAAACAGTCGGTGTCACTACAATTCTCTTTTTTACTTTATTTCTCTTTAATTGGCAATTTTCGCACCTTTCAATAAACAAAGTCACAATCTCTTGCGTGACATTTAAATATGTTTCATTAGTTAGTTTTAATGTAACTCGTCTTCCCGTGGACTGAGGGGAATCGCTAATAATATCATATAAACCATCTATGCAAGCTATTAATTTGCCCGATTGTTTATTTAATAGAATATAATCGTCGTCAACTTCCTGCAGAGCAAAATGTTTCATAAAGTAACAATCACTTTTGTTTCTACTTGATGGCTCACTGGTTGGTAAGGTCATTAAGCTCTCCACAATATCTTGGTAATAACTTTTACTATATATTTTGTTAAGATCATTTAAAAATTTCGTTCCGCTTAGCGCGTTGCTGAGATTTCCTCTAAGAATTAGTGTAAATAATGTACAGCTATTGGTTTCGCTTTGAAGTTCACAAGATTTCGGGAATCTCCGACAGCTGATTGACCGAGTTTTGGCAATCTACGACGTCAGTGTGCGTACGCCAAACCCCGGTGTAGCAGCTTGGTGTATTAATACACTCAATAAGCTGGGAAAAAAGGCCGAATAAAAAAAAACTCAGCTCGAATTTGAAAACACTTTTTTGCAATGAGTCCTATATAATCCCAGAATCATTCATGACTATTGAGACCTTCCCCCCGCCCCATTCTGTCCCAAATCGCGAAATCAACCCTTTTAACCACTCCCTTACTGAAGATTTTTGTTTATTTGTGAAAATATGTGAATTTTAGCTCAAAAATGGCTTCTATGCGGTTTTTTGGTCGCTGATCACGAATCCGGCATTAGTTTTTCCGAAAAGTGAAACTGGCCGTGCAAAAACGGAAATTTGGCCTAATTTCTGGAAAAGTTTTTCTTTTTCGTGAAAATTTCCAAATTTTGTAGGTCCTAGGAGGTTATTTTGGTCGCTGATCACGAATCTGATATTAGTTTTTTGGGAAAACCACCCTGGCCGTAGAAAATCGGAAAATTTGGCACAATTTCTGACAAAATTTTAGAATTTTAGCTCGGAAATGGGTTCTAGATAGTTTTTTGGGTCGCTGATCAAGAACCCGATATTAGTTTTCCGGAAAAACCATCCTGGCCTTAAAAAATTAAAAAATTTTGCCATTTTCTTCAATTTTCTCATGTTTAACCTCTCTTAGGTGGCAGTTCATCTCGCTTTCGATGAAGTAGACATGTTTGGAACCAGTTTTCACTGTTGCAGTGAAAATTGCGCAAACTCGTAAAAAATCATTGGGAAATTTTCAAAAAAACCGTGTTTCATGTCGATTTCGCGGTAATAGCATGCTGCCACTTCGAAAATATCAGCGAAAACATCAAAAAAAACCCTTTTTTTTTGAAATTTTTTAATTTTCCACAACCCGGTTGGTTTTTTTCGAAAAACTAATACCGGATTCGTGATCAGCTACCCAAAAGCTATCTAAAACCTCTTTTCGAGCTGAAATTTCAAAATGTTTTTCTAAATTGGGCAAAATTTTCCGATTTTTTACGGCCAGGGTGGTTTTCGTGAAAAACTAATATCAAATTCGTGATCAGCAACCAAAATAACCCCCTAGGACTCATGTTCGAGACAAAATTTGGAAATTTTCACGATAAAGAAAATTTTTTCCAGAAATTAGGCCACATTTTCCGTTTTTCCACGGCCAGGTTCACTTTTTCAAAAAACTAATGCCGGATTCGTGATCAGCGACCCAAAAAACCGCCTAAAAGCCATTTTTGAGTTAAAATTCACACATTTTTACAACTAAAAAAAAGATCTTTAGAAAGGGGGTGGTTAAAAAGGTTGAATTCGCGATTTGGGGCAGAAGGGGAGCGGGGGGAAAAATCTCAATAGTCATGAATGACTATATAAAAATATATAAAATACAAAACTTTATTTCAAAGTAAACTTTATGTGCGAACAGTACAAAAGACAAGTACAGAGTAAATTGCATGTTTTAATTTTCTATTACATTGCAGTTTTATCCTAATGAAATTGAATATTATCTAGAACGTTACTTATCTCGTCTTTCCCAGAAGATTAGAATATTGAACTCGTTGCGTTGTTAGATATGGTAACTCGCACTGCAAATTCTAGCTGTAAGTTCGTTTTGTATATAACTATTGTTTAATCTTTAAGCAACTGAATACATTGTTCTTAAGGAGATCATTTGTTGCATTTCACAGAAAATTGTTGAAAAGTGAGCTGCATTTTTATCGCAAACCTCAAAAAAGTTTATTATTAATTATGCAAGTTTAAAATTGCTAAAGCATAACTTAGATTACGTTCATGCAAAACAAATATTGTTAAGAAAACTTGTATTGTAACAGAACTAGAAATTTAATATTTAACTTAAGCATTGTATCATATAGCCAACCTCTCTTCAAACAACTGTTTACTTCTCAAGCTGCTGATACCCACGAGTTTAACTTTGTTTGCAATTTTATTACAATAGTTGATTTGCATAAACACTGGATTCTATAATTGGTTAAAGTTTATTAACCTAAATCCTTTAATTCAAAGGCTCATGTTCCGTATTTCTTTTTTGTTATTATTATTATTAATACAACATTTAAAATATATAGGTCACTAAGTTCATTAACCTACTTCAATTTATAACGCACATTCCTTGGTCGCAACTATTTACTGTATACCACTTTATATTTGTGTATTTATGTAAAACTTTTGTTTGTAACCTGAACTTATGTTTTCTTGTTTTTTTTTGTTTATTGTCGCATTTTGTATATATTTCTTTTTAACTATTGCGTGTGTCAATATATGCTTTGTTTTACATTTAATTTATTGTTTGTTTGTGGCAACACGCGTGGTACGATTTGTTTCATAAAACATAAGGTTCGTAGGAAAAGCCTACTACGGAGCTTCGCCTGAGTGCACTGAAAATCAACAAAATCACCAGTAATTTTTGTGTAAATAAGCAGCTGTCGCAGGAGAACCCTGTACGCCTCCTTGGAGTTGATCTTTTCAAAGCCAACCCCATGAATGAGCATCTCAAAGACCGGAGAAGCTGGTTAGTCTTGGGATCAGCTGCTCACCTGTATCTCTACCGTTTTTCGCCAGTAAGGCCCACTACGACCGCGACCCAATTTCCGACCAAATAGAGTTAATTGTTTCTTTAGGCATACCGTATTGTATTGTGTTGCGTCATTCTAATAGCGTCACTAAACCCACTTCTACCCGTAACAATTTCTGAATTATTTGCTTTTTGTTTGTATAGACTGTCTATTGCTTTATTAAATTTTTATTTTTATGTAAACTAACAGTTTGATAAAAACACGAAACAAACACGCAAGGATACAACACTAAAACAGAAATTCTAACACAACTTTTTTTTATTAAATTAACTACAGAAATGGAGGGTTAATTTATAAATTAGCAAAAATATTGGTTATTTTATATCACTAGAAAGCACTTTACTATTCTACCCATTCCAAAGTGGATGGTTTACAAACTAACTAAGACATTTGGCTATTTTAGTTTTTCAGCTTTGTCAATCAAATTAGCAAAGAGCATTCGTTAGTTTAGAAACTATCCGCTAATATAGTGTAACAGTCATTTCATTAATTCCTGTTACAAAATTGTTGTTAATTGCCCTTAGGCTCGGGTTTATAATTTCCTGTAGTCCTCTTCGATTGTTAATTCCTTTCAACTTAAATATTTTTTTCTTAATTAATCTTATTTGTTGACAGTGAAACGCTGGGTATGATTTCCCTATTTTTAAATGTATTTGTGTACCTGATTGTCTGATTTGGGGGGAAATTCTTGCTTGAACGAGAAAAGACGTTGTCGGGGACGCAGAATGTAATCAGGTTTTGTGCTGTGTTCTCGCGGTAGACATCTTTTACGCAAGTTTTAGTGTTAAAAGACCTGAATTTTAGGGTAAGGATAATTTTATTACTGTTCTTTTTCTGATGCATCATTGGGTTTTACAGTTAGCCTTTTGAAGAAGGCATTAATTAGCCTTTTTGGAGGTGTCGTTAATTAACCTTTTAGAGAAGTCAGTAATTAACGTGTTGTCTGGAAGTTGGATATCCGGGAAATGAGGGAACAAAAATTTCTTCTGGTGGGTTTTTCTCAACCTTAAGACAAGACTGCCTCCCAATTAAACGATTCATTAAGAAGAGGCTCCGCGAGGTTTCACGGATTTTTATGGACATCAGCCTGGTCAATTGCTTTCGAATTTTCTATTGTTTAAATGATCAAGAATTGTCTTGTAAATTCTCAATTCCTAATTTTGATTTTTACTATAATTTTTTGTTGGAACGGATAAGATAAATGATGTGTGTTAACTAACATGAAATTGCAGTTAACATAAAACCGTTTGGTTTATCTTTTTGCTTAAATAAAATGTTTCTTTTGTTTGTAAAATTTTATAATTACAATTGTCCTAATTAGGTTTGGCACTTAATTCAAGAAGCGATATTGATTTTTTTCTTTGCCTGTTTTTTTCAATTAATTTTCAGGTTTCGGATCGTCTAGTAGCAGTGCTTGACCACATCTAGATTAAAATTTGATGACTTCGTTAGAAACTATGCGCTAATATAGTTTTCTAGCAAAATCGCTATTTATTTTGTTATTTTATATACTATCCAGCTACTTTATAAACTAAGCAAGTTTGCACTTTAGCCGCAACGTAATACATACATAATAACTTTATTTAAGTACTTAAGTATTTCAGTCTTGTCTTGATCTGCCCACGTCAGCACATCTGGGAACCTCTAAAACTTTAGATAACTTTGAATGGATACTTCGGCGGTGTACTGCAAATCTAAGTTTATTTCGCTGATTGCTTCTTTCCAATTCAAGATTGGAAAAGAGTGATACAACTGACAGTCATCGTCCTACATACGAATTCTCAAAAATCGAAATTGTTTAATAAAAACAGAGGTATAAATTGAACAGTCAGATCCTTGGGATACGCATTGTCTTAATGGTAATGAGTCCGATATATCATTGTGTAACTATATGTGACTAGTAGTAATTAGCAAGAGATTGACGTTTAGGAAAGAGCGTATTAAAATTCATTCGATTTTATTATTTTTAACGCCCACTGCCTGTAACTTCCTATTATTTCTTAGATTAAATTACATGCTGAATTCGTATTTTAGATTTTCTAATGTCTGCGAAAACGCAGTACTTTGCACGTCACCTGTATAAATAACTATATATACGGAAAAAGTCTTAAGGATATTAAAAATCTTGAATCAAGTCAAAATTTAAATAAGGAAACAAGATTTATTCGATGATACTAAGAAATTTATGGAATTTAGATCTGGATATTGAGCAGGTTATGATAATAAGTAAATGAAACCCGTATTATGAAAGGAAAACTTAACATGACAAACTTCTTTTCTGATGGTTGCAGAAAAAAATGAATAATTAAAAAATTGTACTGGGTAGAAAGATTAAAACGTTGAACTTACCCGATGATTTGCTGATTTTGGCAATTTGCGCGTATTAATTTTGTTTTACAGCAAATATTTGCACATTTTCAGTCATGTTCTATTTTATTTACGTATTTCTAAATTTGTACTTTTTATCTACGCTCTCATTAAGCTGTTAAAATAACAATATATTTTAATGAGTTTACTATTTAACTGGAATGTAGTAAATAATTAAGCCAAGTAATTACTAGAAACGTATAAATATTAAAGTTTGAACAATCATATAATACTGCAATTGCCATCGAAACAGTAAACACAAAATGCTCTTTGCAATACTAACTGGTATTCTAGGATTACTCATTTACTTTAAAATTGTAAAACATCAGAAATATTGGGAAGAAAAAGGTGTTGCATGCGTAAAACCATGGCCCATTGTGGGAAGTATGGGCCCGCTAGTTTTCAACAAAAAGTCATTGGCAGAGATAATTCAGGATATTTACAATGTCTTTCCGGAGAAAAGGTAACACCTAAAAACCTTTCTAATATTACCGGAAAAAAATCATACAAAATAATCATGATTTGTTACTTGAACTTTAGATGCGTTGGTTTCCATCAGTGGTTTAAGCCAGTGTTGATGATAAGAGACCCAGAATTAATTAAACAAATAATGGTAAAGGATTTTGATACTTTTCCGGGACATCCACTCTCTGCTCCTGAAGGGATAGACCCGCTGTGGGATAAAAACTTAATAAATATTACAGGTTACTGGAATGCAATGCATCATTTTTTATTATTCAAAACAACAATTTTTTAGAAAACTCTAGATGGCATGACTTGAGGGCAATTTTAAGTCAGTCATTTTCCAGTAGTAAAATGAAAGCTATGTTTAGTCTCATAAGAGACTGTGCCAAACAAGTAACTAATCATTTTTTGAAACAAAATAAAATTGTGACAATCGACGCAAAAGTTACTTTTACGAAGTTTACAAACGATGCCATTGGTACAACTGCATTTGGAGTAACCTGCAATTCCTTTGCAAATCCAGAAAACGAATTTTACAAAATGGGACAAAGGGCTGCTAACTTTAGCAGTGTTAGAGGATTTATTATATTTTTTGCTTACAGTATCAGTCCAACATTAATGAAGGTAATTATTATTATCAGTCTACATGCAATGTAAGTCATAAGGCATTTTGTTAGACAAACTTAACCGTCCTGTAGTTGCATCAAATTTGGATTATCCAGTACTTAACCGTTATTGTTGTGTTCTCGCTTGATTTTACTTCCCATAGTTCCTTCATTTCTCTATTTTGCTCCCAAACGCTAGCAGCACTATTTACTACTATTATTATTTTCATCAAATTTGAACAATTAATCATATAATTCTACTTTTAGCTTTCAAAAATTTCTATGATCCCAAAGAGCGTTGCTAATTTTTTCAGAGGGTTAATAAAAGAAACAACACGTACTAGGGAAGAAGAAGGAATTGTTCGTCCTGATATGATCCATTTATTAATGGAAGCGCAAAAGCGATATTTAAAGTACGATGACAGAGATTTAGAAAATTCTAGTATTGCAGGTGCAGAAAAAAGAGAATTTGGAAGAACCCAGCAAAAAAGAATTGAAATCACAGACGAAGTAATAACATCTCAAGCTATTGGGTTTTTTATTGCTGGTTTTGACACCACATCGACGTTCATGAGTTTTATAAGTTATGAGTTAGCAGTGAATCCTGATGTTCAGCAACGACTGATTGACGATATTGATACGACTCTGGAAGAATGCAATGGAGATATTACATACGAAGCCCTAATGGCTATGAAATACCTTGATATGGTAGTCTCAGGTATTCCATTGGAATTCAATTAAATCTTTTGAAACTAAAAATTTAAATTTTTCTCAGAAACCTTACGTAAATGGCCATCTACTGTATTTACGGACAGGGGGTCTTTTAGAGATTACGTGATACAACCAAAATTATCTGGTGAACAACCGATATATGTAGATGCTAGTACAACTATTTGGATTCCAACTTATGCTATTCACAGAGATCCACAATATTATCCAAATCCCGATAAATTTGATCCAGAACGATTTAGTGAAGAAAATAAAAATGATATAAAGCCATTTACTTATCTACCGTTTGGTGCTGGGCCTAGAAATTGTATTGGTACGTGAAACTTTAAATGGCCTGCTTACTAATAACTAACTGATGTAATTTACTGTATAGCTTCAAGACTTGCTATACTGGAAGCAAAAATATGTATATTCGAAATTTTGACCAAATTTGAAATTGTTCCTGTAGAAGAAACCCAAATCCCGTTGGTTTTACGTAAAGGAGGGGTGTTTTTGCAAACGGAGGAAGACATGTGGGTAGGGTTTAAGCCAAGAGTCGAAATACAGTAAACATGTATTATTTAACTTATTATTCTTTTGGTTTCTATGTAATTAATAAACAGAGGTCTATTATATTTACTGATTGTTGTTTATTTCAAAAGTTTTCATAAACAAAGTCTTGTAAATAGCTACTGTCTAGATGCTTAGTCATAATAGAACTTTTTAATTTATTTCAAATAATTAAAACTAGTTTTAGGAAAGAGGAGTTTTCTGCTTGAACCATGAACCTAAAGCAATTATGCACGCGAGCTCTAAGTTTAGTCATCCTGAAAGTGACTTTAATTTGGATTCTATCTTCAGTACTATAGCCTTCGCGAATAATCCTACTGATTTGTGTGTTTCTATTTTTGGGATTATTGATCTAATTTTGTTTTTCGGGCCTTTATTAATTATTGTTTGTTTATCGGTTGTTAATTTTGTCAGTTAATCCAGCAGCAGTGCTTTAGACGGTTAGGTTAAGGAACCCTCCATTTTTTCAAGTTGGAATATAGGTTTATGGTGTTGGCTTCGTGATCAGCCACTTCTGTATTTTTATGATGCAATTATTCAAAGTTAACAGAGAAAATTCTTAAAAGTCCTTTTCATATTCGCTTTTCAATACTTCTCAGTTAATAATATTAAGCAGTTTTTATAAACAATGAATTAGGTTGTTCCGTATAAACGTTCTATTTTTCTCGCATAATTATGTAGAAATCCTAACTTGAATCAAGAAAGTATACAAAAAATCGAATATCATCGATTATCTTTTAAATCTACCTTATAATGTACGGTTAGTTCTATCCATTTTAAATCTAGCGCAAGATACATTTTTTGTTATTACTGTATTGTTTCTTGCGGTTTGATATTCATCATTCAATTAGCTAATCTCAGAGCACATGGTAGCGTTTTATTGTTAGTTTGGGTAATGTAAAAGCTTGGTAAATTTCTTGAAAGCATCTAATATCAAAAACGTTGCAGTCTTTGCACAAACAAGAAAAGCAAGAAAGTGTAACGTTCACTTTTTGTTTCCGTTACATGTGTGGTATTTAACCTGTGCGCTGGTTGTGTTCTTGTATTTTTTTAGTAGTTTTTTCTTGTTGGGAAGGTTTTGTGTTATTTTTTGTGAATTCATACTGATGCTTGATTACCTTTTTAGTAGTTCCTGTATTTTGAGATCAGTTAGGGGTTAACGAATTTTTCAATTTAGTTATTATGGTAAGTGGGACACGGGGTACAATTTGTTTCAAATATCTCTTCTGTCCACGCTATGTTCACTTCTTTCTTTTTCTTGCCTCTAATGGTATCTATCAAGCGAGTTACCACCGAACAAAGGTCCATAATAAAACGTCGATATCAAGAAGCCATGCTCAGCAACTTTTTCGCCTCTGTCGTATTCGTGGGTCAAATTAAGTCAACAATGGCATAGACCTTCGAGGGATCGGTATGCAGTTTGTTTTTATCTATCCCATACATAAGATAGGTTAATCAAGGACGACAGGATTCCCATTTGCCTAGATTGACGATAAGCTTTGCTTAGCGTTTAATCTTTTCGCATCAAAGCATAGTCGGGATTCTCCAGACTTCTTCTTAACCATAATAGAACAGTAGGTAAACTCGACATTGAACTTGAAGCTTGTGTGAGTCCCGGCTTCAATATTCCTGCTGTCGTCGTTTACTTACTCCAAAATGTAAAGAGACATAGGGAAGTTTTGTTTAATTGGAGCAACAGCAGCTGAAGTTATGTGATCACTAATTTTGTCAGTTCGACCCAAAGTCTCCCCGGTGATCTAATAAAGGTCAATCACTTCCTGTAGGGTTTGCCCCTGAAAATCATCTACGTTTTTTTACGTGTGTGGTAAGAGAAGAAATATTTCGGATAGTATCCATGCTAAACTTCGTCCTAATTCTAGATAACATACATGGCAAACACCTTCCTCTAAAGTGAGTGCAGTATGAAATAGCTTCGAGAGTTTTGGCCGTTTTATCAATAGTAATCGGTAGCTCCACAAATTCCAAAGCACTTTTGTTTGTTTCCACTTGCTGTTTAAAGTTCAACAAAACTCTTGGAATGGGTAACCTCCAGATTATACTCTATACCTATAAGGTAAAAACCATTTCTTCCTATCGTTTGATTGGCATCAAGATCTTACAACTGCAACCAATTCGTCGTTGACAAGAACCTTTACAAATGGGTGCTTGTCTCTTCGAAGGTGACTGAAACAAATAATAGGCCTACTTCTAAAAATCCTTTAGATCTTCTATATCCTTCCAAATATTAGTTAGCATGTAATTTCGATGTGACGGTTTTGGTTCTTCTAACCGCTCAGCACTTAAGATTTTTAGCTTGCATTTCAGACATCCAATTAAACGCTTACCAGGGCATCTGCATTTAAAACAAACATGATAGGTATGTTACAGTCTCTCTGGTAGTAGATATACTCTGTTTCTTTTTCGGCTTTTCCCTTGGTATAGAGAAAACACGCTTTTGTGGTTTCATACCTGGTTTATATACCAAATCAGGCTCCTGGGGAGATTTCTTAGCGGCTCCAGGTTTTGAAACAAATATTTTTACTGTTTGACATCTTCCAGACGCTTGCAACACGTAAATCAGGACTTCCAATGTGAGGAATTCTACTGAGGCCAGCTGCGTATTATAAAATGACTACAAGCTTCTCTTTATTACCTTAAGATTGCTCTTTTCAGTTAGGTGCTACAAATAGTCTTTTAAACAAGTTGCGCATAACGGCCATGTATATGCGACATTTCTTGAAAATTTGAACCACTGTGCAGCGGTACCGCATAGTCAGTTCATATTGTGAAAATGTATTGTTTTCTTTTTTCTCTAACACCCTGTGTGTCGGTAATAGTAAAATACAAAATAAAACGTAAGACCGTAAACTGTCACAGTTCTAGTATCTGTGTACGAAGGTTAATACCGATTGGTAGTTTGTCGTACAGAAATTTTTAACGTTTGGTGTGGAGTAATGTCATGTAGGAAGATATGCAATAAAGAACTTGAACAAAGAATCTACATCAAATGCTTGGTGAAATCCGATGACAAACCGACCGAAATTCTAAAAAACCTGAATCATATGCACGGTATCAAAGGTCTATTACAAGCACGCGTGTACGAGTAGGCTGGTCGTTTCAAAGCAGCGCATAAATCGGTGGAAAATAGCTATAGTTGGCTAACGATTAGTATGTTGTCCGTTGAACTTAGTATCAACAAGGAAACCGTTCGCCAGATGCTACACAATAATTTACAGGTGCGTAAGCTGTGCGCTATACTCGTTCCGAAAATGCTGACGCGCAAGCTAAAAGAGTTGCGTCTTTCTATTTGTCAGGATCCCCTTCAGTGCGTTAAAAGCAGCAGTCGCGAATTGTTGTCGATTGTTAGCACGGGAGACGAAAACGCTTTGGCAGACTAAGCACTGGGCAGAGGAGGAGTGAGATCGTCCACAAAAGGCGGAAATGTAGCGTTCCCAAAAACACAAGGAATTTGTTCTGTAGGGCCAAACAGCAAATAGCGCCTTCTACGTGACTGTTCGTCAATGTCTGTGTGCTCGAGTGAGACGAGTGCGTCTGAATTTGGCGAAGAATGGTTGGATGTTGCATCATGATAATGCAGTAGCACTTTTAGCCCTAGTCGTGATGCAGTTTCTCGCTCTAAAAACCATTCCAACACTTTTCTACCTTTACTACAGTCCGGATCTGGCTTCGTCAGACTATTCGCTTCTCCTGAAAATGAAAACTTGAAACGATATCGGTTTGATGGCATGAAAGAGATGCAGGCTCGAACGGTGCAGGTTTTGAGGGACCTCACTTTGGACGATTTTGCAGCATGTTTCTCGCAATAGGAGTCACATTGGGGGAGGGTACTGTGAAGGTAAGGATGCCCAAGTGTAGCAAATAGTCGTAATAAAATTTATAAGAAAAATTCTCGTTATTTAATTGCCATACCTCGTATTATAGATCCATTTGTTAAACCTTCAAGTGTTTTGTTCTAGTGTAAGTATGTAAAGTGTAACGTGTCTTGTCCGGGCACCGTGACCGACACCGATAAGGAGAAAATATGCCACATATCTTGACGCCCGAGCAAAGACCGTTTTGTTTCGAAGAATTTGTAGAAGAGCAGAAAGCGTTGTGTCATCCCTGATACTGTGAACAAGAAGCTCAAAAACTTCATCCTTCCAACAACAAGATGACAAAAGACCGGACCAGAATACTTAGACATCAATGTCCGACCAGACAGCAGAGCCTGGATGTTGCCCCAATTAAGTAAAGGTATTTCTCCATGTCGCCATACACGCTGGAGCAGCTAAACAAGAAAATAGATCAAATGATGAAGCTGGGAGTCATACGAGCTTTATAATGGAATTCACATTGTTATGGTTAAGCGGAAGTATGGAAGATTTTGACTATATTTTGATGGGAGAAGACTGAACGCAGTGACAAGGCCCGAGGCATACCAGTTATCTGTTGCTCAAGATATCTTGAATAATCTAAGGGATGTTAGGTACATATCTTCAATATTCGATTCCGCCGTTTTTCCTTCTGGCTTAAAAATTGCCTGACAGACCCTACAGTGTCTAATAAACAACATATATGATTCAAAATCGGAGCATCATATTTTGGTATATTTTGACGACCTGGTGATAATACATAGACGCTTTCTCTCCCGTAGCCCTTTTGACAAAAGTATGCTGTCGGTTAAAAAAGTAAAGCTGAACATCAATGTAGACAAATGTGAATTTTCATTAATTTATTTTAAATAAGCGATAGATAAACACGGACTGTATACTGATCTTTCAAATAACTAGATCATTATTGACTTAGCTCGACATACCAATACGATGGAGGTGAAATTTTATTGTAAACCTTTCTTCGGTAGTAGCTCTCTTGATAAATACTATTACAGGCAAGCTTTCAAAAAGTTAAAGAGTTTCCTTACTACTGCACCAGTCCCGGTCAATGAAAGTCCTGACTGATGCTAGTGATCAGAAACAAATTGCAGCGTATTACCGGAGACCCACGTGCAAGACTATCACTCCTACACCATCACCTACTGGTCTTTAGCACGAAAAAGTCTCTGTTCTTAATGCTGCAAGGTTCAACGACCCCACAGCCTCTCTTGTCCTAGTCGGATAAACCTACAACGCCCGGGTCAGCTTTCTCGCCGCTGAAGAGGACACTTAGAACGACGAGTCGGTGACCAGCACCTCGTCATCGCTACCTCCAAACCTCACCGACCAGAGCCGCCGCCGCCGACGACGATGCCGCTACCTCGAAAACACAGGAGCAAACTATACCTTGTCACGGGACCGCTTCGATGCCCTTTTTCGACCATAGACCTGAACTCCGGTTACTGGCAAGTACCAATGAAGACCACCAGCCGCCAATATACCGCCTTTGCCGCTCCCAATGGAATCTTCTACCAGTTTCGCGTGATCCCTTTGGACTGAACAAAGCACCCGCCACTTTCCAAAATCAGTTTGAATTGTCGTATACTTGAGAACCACCGCCAACACCTAGGACACCTTCGTCCGGTTTTCAAATGTCTTCAAGTACTCGGCCTCAAATGCAATCCAAAGCAAACACAAGATCTAATACCTGGGCCGTGTTATTTCTACCGCCAGCAACCACCCGCAGCAGTAGCACCTGCAGCAAATCCGAGACGCCTTTTTGAGAATGTGCGGATGGCTGCGCGATTACGTCCCGGAATTCTCCCTCATTACCACCCCACTAACAAATCTTCTCGCCGAGAAGAAGAAATGGCTTAAGGACACCTTGACAAGACCGTTGCCGCTACGCTGCATCGTTTGGACTCTCAATTACCCTTTATTCAGCAAACGGATGCTAGTGGGATCGGCATGGTAGCAGTACTATACCAAGAAAGTAGGGACCGGCGGCGCATAATTTCATATGCCACCCTCGCAAGTGGCGATACTAGGCCACCGAGCAGGAATGGCTAGCAGAAGTCTGGACGATTCAAAGATACCGGTTTTACTTAGAAAACTGCCCCTTCACGCTGAGAACCGACAACCAATTCCTAATGTGGCTGCAACAAATGAAGGAGAAACATTCAAAGTTAATGCGATGGTCATTGGATCTGCAACATTATCTAATGAGCGTCGAATATTGCCCCGAAAGGAGAAACTAGCTTTTGACATGCTGTTCAAGAACCCTGGGGCGGACCCTGCCACCGCCGACGACGAAGACGCCGATCGTCTACTGTGGCCTGATTCTGCTTCGCTACCACAGCCGAACTCTAGTGCTGCCGAAGTCCGGACGGCCAGGCCAGCTGACCTCACCACCCTAGCCGACGAAGTCCGCGCCGTCCAGCGTCTCGACAAATTTACCCAACCAGCGATCAGAACATTCATCCGCCTCTAGGTCTGCCCAACACGGAGACCCGATTGGGGCCGTCGTTTCGTCATTAACTATCACACCGCCGACGACTTTTTCTACTTCGGTGAGCAACGGAAGTTGTACGTCCCCGCAGACGTCCGCGAGAGGGTCTTTTTTTCTTAAATGTTGTGGTCGGCACTTTATCCAGGGATCCATTACAGGTTTCTCAGCTTTCTCACCGTTTACAAGAAACACTAGGAAAATATTCTTTCTGAAGGGTACAAGATAATTAACTATACTAATTCGTGCCTAATTGGCATATGGAAGATGGTGCTACCTAAGACGTCTCGTGTAGATGTGATCAAGCCTTGTTATGATGTGCTCATTTCAGCATATCTGAGAACCTCTGAAACTTTGGATAACTTCGAATGGATACATCGGAGATGTACTGCAAATATAAGCTTGTTTCGCTGATTGCTTCTTTCCAGTTCGAGATTGGAAATTAGTGGTGCAACTAGAGTTACCGTCTTACCTACGAATTCTAGAGAATCGAAATGGTTTAGTAAAGACAGAGGAATAAATTGAATAAAGTAAAAGCCCTAAGATGGGTTGTTGTGGTACACCTTGTCTTAATGCTAATGAGTCCGATATATCATTGTGTAACTTTACCAATTATGTTTTATTGAATAAGTGACTAGTAGGTAATATTTAACAAGAAATGGACATTAAGAATGGACGTGTTATCATTCTTTTCTTTTTTTGATTATTTTTAATAATCACTGCTTCTAACTTGCTTTTCCTTTTTAGAAAAAATTACCTACTGCTTTCGTATTTTAGATTTTCTAATTTCTGTGAAAACGCAATACTTTTGCGCATTTCCTTCACAAATAACTTCACATATGGCAAGTCTTAAGGATATTAAAAATCTTGAACAAAATTAAAATATAAATTAGAAAACAAAACTTATTCATGAAACTTAGAAATCGATGGAATTTAGATCTAGACATTAAGCAGGTGATGATTACAAGTAAATGAAACCCGTATTGTGAAAGAAAAAACTAACATGACAAACATCTCTTCTGACGGTTGCAAAAAAAATGAATAATTAGGAAATTGTACTGGGCAGAAAGAATAAAACGTTAAACTACCCGATGATCAGCTGATTTTGACAATTCGCACGTATTAATTTTGTTTTAGAGCGAATATTTGCCCATTTCAGTCACATTCTAATCGTGCATTTTCTAAATAAATATTATATCAGTGATACAACGTTTGAAATTTTATTTAGTATATCTACCTTAAAATTGTGCTTTTTATCTACATTCTCATTAAAAATAGTTTTTACAAAATGAAGCATTTCTCTATGTAAATGTTTGAATAACAAGCCGTCAACATAACAGTTTATTTTAATTAGTGTGGTATTTTAATTGGAATGTAGTAAATAATTAAGGCAAGCAATTACTAGAAACCTATAAATATTAGAGTTTTAACAAAGTGATATAATACTGTAGTTGTCATCGTAACAGAAAACGACATAAAATGCTCTTCTCAATACTAATTGCTATTCTAGCACTACCTATTTACTTTCAAATCGTAAAATCTCAGAAATATTGGGAAGAAAAAGGTGTTGCATATGTAAAACCATGGCCCATTGTGGGAAATATGGGTCCGCTTTTTTTTAACAAAAAGCCATTGGCAGAGATAATTTACGATATCTACAATGTTTTTTCAGAAAAAAGATAACAGCTAGAAGCTTTTTAAATATTAGTGAACAAACTCATACAGAATAATAATGACGACTAGTCACTTCAACATTTAGATGCGTTGGTTTCTATCAGGAGCTTAAACCACTGTTGAGAGATTTAGAATTAATTAAACAAATAACGATAAAGCATTTTGCTACTTTTCTGGGACATCAACCCTTGGCTCCTAAAGGGATAGACTCGCTATGGGATAAGAACTTGTTACTGGATTTCGACGCATTATTTTTTAATATAAAAAATCATTTTTAGAAACCTCTAGATGGTATGGCTTGAGGGTAATTTTAAGTCAGTCGTTTACCAGTAGTAAAATGAAAGCTATGTTCAGTCTCATAAACAACTGTGGCAAACAAGTAACCAATCATTTTTACAACAAAATATATCGTGACGGTGGAAGAAAAGACTACTTTTACTACATTTACCTACGACATCATTGGTACAACTGCTTTTGGAGTAACCTGCAATTCCTTTGCAAATCCAGAAAATGAATTTTACAAAATGGGACAAAGGGCTACTGACTTTAGCGGATTTAGAGCACTTACTTATTCTTTGCTTATAGTACCAGTCCAGCATTAATCAAGGTAATTATTATTATCAGTCTGGATATAGATAATCTATGTCATAACCCATTTTGTTAGACAAACCTAACTGCCCTGCATTTGTATCAAATTTAGACAACCCTGTACTTAACCATTATTATCTTACCTGATTTTAGTGTTCCTAGTTCAATTGTTTCTCTATTTTGCTCTCAAACGCTAGCAGTACTTACTACTTTTACTATTTTTACCAAAATTGAACAATTAATCATAAATTCTACTTTTAGCTTTTCAAGACTCCTTTAGTCCCAACTAAATGCTTAGTCATAATAAAACTTTTTAGTTACTATTCTGTTACCTAAATCATTCTCCATCGTAGTCAGATGGATTAATTAAGAAACTGTAAAGGTGATTCGCGAGACTAGTATGACGTCTGACGGCCACAGGTTGGTATCCAAACAGTGTTGCCCTGTTGCAGTTTTGATATAAGAGAAAACTTCAAAATTAATTATGATAATAGGCGTAATATAAATTGATGTCGTCTTTTGGTTTCTTTTTGCGTTTGCACAGCAAGAGACTGTTATCATCAATTAGACTTTTAGTTAACGTTGAATATTTTTCTTGTGCTAAGCGGGACACGGGGGATATGTCGCTCTAGGACGATTCGCCGCAACTCATTCGCCGCGAACCTTTCGCCGTGAGCTGTTGGCCGCAGACACATTTGCCGCAGACACTTTTCGCCGCCGATTTTTTCGCCGCGGTAACCATTCACAAGTGTAGCATACTGACAATTCCATTTGAAGATGTTTAGTTGAGGGCAGCGAAGCAGATGCGGACTCGATTTCAACTTCTTAGCAAATATGGTATTTAATTTACCACATATTCATATCTACTAAAAACGTCTAGAAAACAAAATCTAACACAGTCGGTATATTTCAATTTTTTGTGGTATACGTATCTAATGCACAATTTTGCTTTAAAAATTTCCGTTGCGCATTTACTCTGCATTAGACACCATCTTTACAAAGATTAATTTTAATAAATTCTAATTTGTAAAGCAGTTGTTCTTCTCCATGGTAACGTGCTTAATACATTACTAATAATGTTCTATAATTTATTGTTAATGACTATTTGAAGTAATAATAATTCTTTAGATTCCAGACTACAATTTTGAATGCGGTTGTCTCATATAGTTCCTGTTGCAAATATGTGATTTTGGGAGAGATAATGCAACGGTTATGCAATATCAATCAGACAATAAGCTGAATAAGCAAAATTTTAACTGCCGGTTACTTTTAAATACATTTTTAATTCAGAAGTTTGTTTGCTACTTAGGTAAAAAATCTTAAAAGGGCTTTACCAATCAAAAGAAAAATAAGCGCACTGTCGGCTTACTTTTATAAATTTCACATTAGTTATTACCATTATGTGACAAATTAGCAAAAATAAAGCATAATTTCACATTAGTTGAGATAAATATCTCAAAGTAAATACGTTGGAACTTATTTGCGGCGAACTGTCCCTGCGGTGAACGACTCGCGGTGAAACGGGGTCTGCGGCAAACGTCTCCGCGGCGAATGACTCGCGGCGAAAGATGCGCGGCGAAAGGTCCCGGTCCGGGGATATGTACTTTATTTAATAAATATTGTTAAAAAGTAAAATTCTTAGGTGACCTTCCTTTTTGCAGCTGGTTGACTATGGTCGCCTTATACGAGGTTTAGTGATTTTAAGTTTGTTTCTATTTCATTTGTTAACCTTTATCTACACTAATTAGCCAAAGTCTTGCAACTTTTATTACTACTATGTGCCATATAAAATCTAATTTGTAGTATTTTGAATTGTTCAATTTGATCCTATTGTTCCTAATAAATTCTCACTAATTAGGAATAGTTCGTTTTTGTTTAGCCGTATGCGTAAGTAGAAATTTCAAATGTTAAATTGTTAGGTAAAAAGTCTTTAAATACCTCTTGTCGCCATATCAGATTTTTCTTAGATACTAGAAATTTCGCTCTGGTTCACACTTTTATGGAAAATTTTATTTTATGCAGTTAGTTTTTTTGTCAGCTGTATTTCTTTTTTCAAGCTTCATTTGATATAGCTTTAGGAAGGAGAAGCTTTCTGCTTGAACCTGATGTGATGGTGCGCGGGTGCTCTAAGTTGTTTTCTTTTTGGAATTTTTAGTCACCCTGGAAGTGCTTTGATGTGGATTCTATCTTCCGTAGTACAGCCTTCGGGAATAATCCTACTGATTTAGGTATTTCTATTTTTGGGAATATTGACGTAATTTCGCTTCTTGAGCCGTTTCATCATTAAGAAGGTAGCCCTTTATCATTTATTCTTTGTTTTTCGGTTACTAATTTGTTTGGTTAACCCAGCAGCAGTGCTTCAGACGTTCAGGTTAAGGAACGCTTCATTTCTTCAAGTTGGAATACCGAATTATGGTGTTTGCTTCGTGTTGAACCATCCCAAGTCGAAGTTTTCAGTCCATTACGTTAACTACATACGGATGATATAACGTTCCGTTATTCTTATGATGGAATTTTTTAAAGTTAGCAGAGAAAATGCCAAAAACCGGCTCTTAATAGTCCTTGAGATAATCGCTTTTCAACGTTTTCTATTCAGTGATATTAAGTAGTTTTCATAATCAATGTTTGAATTTTTCAAAGTCTCATCAAAATACAATGAATTAGGTTGTGCGTGTAAACGTCTCATTTTTATCATATGATCATCTAGAAATTCCAACTTAAATTAAGAAAGTATAAAAAGGGTCAAATATCATTGATTATATTTTAAATCTACCATACAATGTACAGTTAACTCTATCTGTTTGACTTCCCGTGTAAAGTATGCTTTTTTTGATCATTCTATCGTTTCCTGCAGTTTGACATTCATCATTCAATTAGCAAACCTCAGAGTAAATGGTTGCGTTTTATTGTTAGAGTAAAATTTTGGCAAATCTAAAGGTAAAATGTTTTATCAAATTACTACCTGGTGTTGAAATATTGGAATTTGTCTGTAGGGAAACATTTTTTGTTTAATTTGTCTGAAATTTGTTTGGCATTATTTTCGTAATTCCCTGTACCTATAGCAAAGGTAAAATACCCGTTTTGCTGTCTCTTCTTCAGACTGTAAATCCAAGCTACCTTGCATCGTTTTGCTCTGCTGTCTGGTCGAAAGCTGATATTTTGGTATCCTGGTACTAAGCATTCGGTCATCTAGTTGTAGGAGGGATAAAGTCCTTGGACTTTTTGTTCACGGTCTGGGGGATTACATACCGCTTCTTGATCTTCTACAAATTCTTCGGAACAACACGGTTTTTGCTGGGGCGCTAAGATGTGTGGCGTATGTTTTTCTTATCGGTGTCGGTGACGGTGTTTGGGTTCAACAAATAAATTGATTATACGAGGTATGGCAAGTAATAACGGAGATTGTTTTATACATTTTATTACGTATTATTTGGTACACTCCCGCCCTCTTGCCTTTACAGTACCCTCCTCCATTGCCACGCACTTTTTCCAACGTGGCTTCCATTGCGGGAAACATACCGCGAAATCGTCAGAAGTGAGGTGCCTCAAAACCTGCATCGTACGAGTTGAATCTCTTCCATGCCATCAAAACAATGTCCTTTCAAGTGAGTTTTCATTTTCGGGAAGAAAAAAAGTCTGCCGGAGCCAGATCCGGGCTGTAGCAAGGATGGGAGAGCCTTGGAATGGTTTTTCAAGCTAAACTGCTTCATGACCAGGGCCAAAACACAGACATAAAGAACAATTAAGTAGAAGACGCTACTCACTGTTTGGCTCTGCGGAACAAATTGTTTGTAGACCACAGCCTGTTTATCAAAAAAAGTGGTTTGGGAACGCGACATTTGAACTTTTTGTGAACGCTTTCCCTCCTTCTCTACCCAGTGCTTATTCTGCCGACGACGAGTTTCTACATCATATTCAAAGATCCAACTTTTGTCACTTGTAATAACAGTCAACAACCATTCGCGACCGTTGCGTCGCTTGCAACGCGCTCAAGGAGATCCTAAAAAATCGAAAGGTGCAACCCTTTTTGCTTGCACGTCAACATTTTAGAAACGAGTTTAACGCACAACTTACGCATCTGTAAATTATTGTGTAACCTTTCCCATGCTAACAATCCACAACATTTCGCGACTGTTGCTTTCAACGCACTCAAGGGGATCCTGACAAATAGAAAGACGCAACTCTTTTACCTTGCACGTCAGCATATTTAGAACGAGTGTAGCGCACAGCTTACGCATCTGTAAATTATTGTGTAGCATCTGGCGAACGGTTTCCTTGTTGATACTAAGTTCAACTGATAATATACTAATCGTTAGCCGACGATAGCTATTTTCCACCGATTTACGCCCTGCTTTGAAACGACCAGCCTACTCGTACACGCGTGCTTGTGATAGACCTTCATCACCGTGCACATGTTTTAGGTTTTTTTAAAATTTCGACCTGTTTGTTGCCAGATTTCAGCAAATATTTGACGTAGATTCTTTGTTTAAGTTCTTTGTCGCATATTTTCCGACACTAGGTCACTGCCCACCAAACTTCAAAAATTTTTGTATTAACTACCAGTCAGTATAAACTTTCCTACACACACGCACTAGAACTATGGAAGTTTATGGTTCTGTGGTAAGAAAGATGTCAGTGTTACCGGGTGTCGCGTTTTATTTTGTATTTTACTATTACCGAGACTCTAGGTGTTAGAGGATAAGGAAAATTAAATCCTAAGATTCGAAAAGATAGAGAAGCCCCAAAAAATTTTTACAAACACGCCCATTATATTGCCCCTACTTTTATTCACCCTCGTGAAGACAAGCACCCATTTGTAGAAATCAATGTTGTTAACGACAAATCGGTTGAAATTTTAAAATACTGGTGCCAATCAAACGATACTAGAAAGAAATGGTTTTTATCTCATATATGAGTATGATCTGGAAGTTACCCATTTTAAGACGGCAAATGGAACTAAACAAGGATTCGTGAAGCTACTTACTATTATTGATAAGACTGCCGAGGCTCTCGAAACTATTTTGTGTAGTGCATTCACCTTAGGGGTTGATTTTTGGAATGGTATTTAGAATTAGGACAGACTTTAGAATGGATACCATCCGAAATATTTCTTCTCTTGCCACGGGAGTAAAGAAAACTCAGATGATTCTGAGAGGAAAAACCCTAAAAGAAGTGATTGACCTTTATTAAATCACCGTGGAGACTTTGGCTCGAACTGATGATGCTATTCATCACATAGACATAGCTGTTCTTGCTACAATTGAACAAAACTAGTACTTCACCATGTCGCCTTAATTTTGAGTGCAACTGAACGAGGAAATAGAGGAAATGTTAAAGCTAGGAGTCATACGAGCTTCATATTCAGGGTGGAGTTCACCTATTGTTAGGGTTAAGGAAGTATTCCGACTATGTTTTGATACGGGAAAATTAAACGCAGTCACAAGACCCGATCCATACCCGGTACCGTTTTGATAATCTTAGCAAATATCTTTAAATGAGAAGTCTGTCTTTAAGGGTATTTTTATTGTAGCTCGAAAAGGCCTATTCGAATTTACCGTTCTTCCTTTTAAGTTTGGAATTTTATTGCAGTGCGCATTGCATTGTTTGCTTGAAGGTTAAACTGACCTCTAGTGATTTATTGTATTAGTTGTAAGCATTTTTGATACTAAACATTTAAATTGCAATTTATCTGAATATTAAACGTTTTAATCTAATTGCTGAATGCAAAAACTTACATTCATATGATATGAAGCTGAACACCTTCAAGAAAATTTAAATAGATGAGCAAAAAGTTGCATGGATTTAGGTAAACCAGATTTTAAAACTATTTACAAAACTAACCAAAAACAATAGTTTTCTTATTAAATTATTTTATTTAATTTTTATTTATTTATTTAAATTAAATTTTATAATTAAATTTTGAGGTTGCTTTTGACGTTTTTATCGGAGATGATGTAATTAAAAAAGCATTTATGTATATCATACATTAACGTATTCACAGAAGTTGATGAACTTAGCTATTCAAACCTCCATAAAAAATCCCGTTTTAAGATGTTCTTGTTTACTTATTCCACTCAATCGACGCAACTCTTTTAATTTTATTCAGATACTGATATTCATATAAATGTAAAAATGAACAAAGCTGGCAGATCATTTGAAAAGTTTGGCTTTAACGATGAGGTATTCTATAGCAAGTTTGAGTTTGAGCTTTTCAGAAAATTTACGTAAGTATTAATTTGATTTTTGTTTGCTAACTTCACCAAACAACTAAAGTTGTATATTTTTTTAGCTGCTTATCTTCCTAGATGTTATTTAGATGATCCAAAACTGAACGAATGCGTTCTAAAAGCTTTTAATGAAATACGACCTCATGTTAGTAATGGAATTGCTGAAATAGGATTGCCCCCTTTAAATCCATTTATTATATCAAAACTATCAGTAGAACAAGATACGTCCCTTGCCAAATATACAGTAACAGGAGTCAATTACACAACAAGAGGGCTGGATAATTATGACATAAAGGAGTTTCAGTAAGCATTGGTATCATATTACATTATATAGTGTTTAAGTCCTCATCATTTAATTACATAAATTGGTCGTTGGTAGTGTAAATCACGCGTAAAATCACCCGGAACACTCGAACAGAAAAAGTTGAACAATTTTTGTATTAATACGGATTTTGTAGTAATCGAATTAAACTGAACCGAACCGAACCGAACCGAGCCGTACCTAACAGAACCAAACCTACCCAAACGAACGTTTCGTGAGGTTCCTTATTCTTTGACGGAAAACTTTTGGTCTCGCCCCCAAGATAGAATGTGCTTTTATCCACCTCTAATAAAATGAGATTTTGGCCCTCCTTTTTCCTAATTTTTGCAGCACAATAAAATGTGCTTCTGTCCCACAAGAAATGAAATGAGCTTCTCTCTTCCTCTCTTTTAATTTCCCCTTCCTAAAATATGCTTAACCTCCACCAATCAAACAAACTTCTCTCCTTAAATAAAATTAGGTTTGACCTCCTATTCAAACGAACTCTCCCACCACATACTGTTAAGGTTATAAAGGCATTGATAAAAAGCATGCTGTCACTGTAAAAGAAACACGTTTAATAAAAACCATGTCATAGTCTCGTTAAAATCGTTTTTACATCTACAAGAGTACAAGAACATTTAAAAAACAATACAATCATAACATTTTGAAGAGCTCCAGTGGTTTCAAACGAGAATTCCAGCAACGTACCGTTAACTGCATCACAATCCAGTTTGGCTGCCGCTCCAGTTTACAACCATTATTCGATTATCGACATTAAGGTCGGTTCTTTCCATTTTTTGACTTATTTGTTTTAATACTCTTATTTTAAAATGCTTTCCAAAAGGGTTTCACATGATTCATTTTTAATTGCTAGAAAAAAGAATTTTTGGACAGAATTGCAAGATTTCTCTGACTTTTTATCAACACTAGATAATAAAAACATTAACTTATCTCAAAAACTCCAAATTCAAGCCAGGTTGTCTCAAATAGAACCCTTGCTCTCTAATTTCAATGAAATCATTATTAATTTAGAATCTTTTGATAAAATCATCCATCTTAATGAAACGAAAGAGTTCTCCGATTTCTATTTTGAATACATAGTATGCAAAGTAAGAGAATTAATAATATCAATTGACAATGCCACTAGAGCGCCTATCGCTCAAAATATTGACAATCATCCTGTCAAATATAATTTACCTGAGTTAAAACTGAAAAGTTTCAGTGGTGATTATCTAGATTGATTGGAATTTAACGACTCATTTGTATCTTTAGACCAACAATTCCTCTATTTGTAAAATTGCAATTTTTAAAAATATCTTGAATAAGAGAGGCCCTTCCAGTTATTGAAAATTATTCCATGACATTATAAAACTATAATACTGTGTGGGATTCTCTTGAAAATCGATTTGAAAATAAATAGTTGCTTGTCAATGCTCATATGCAATCTACATATTTTAAATATTTCAGTAATGCAAAAGAAAAATCATTTTGAATTAAGAAACATTCAAGCTAAGTATTTCAAACAAAAATACCAAAGCATTGGCAAAACTTCCGTTTTTTTTCCGTTCAACACTGGGACGCTATCATAATCCACATAATCTATGAAAAATTCCATATTAATGTTAAAAGGTCGTTTAGTAAATTTAAGCAATTTATGAATTTGCTAAAATTTAAAGAGCTTAATGAGTTCTTGATCACACAATGCAATCTTCTAAGAAAATTCAAATCAAACTGTTCTTTAAGTCGACAGTCAAAGTCGACCATAGTTTTCATTACAAACACCACTCACAATTAATGAGTTTCTTGCAAGGCTCAACATTAATTTATTTTAATATTCAAATTTTTTATCATTAACGCCAAAAGCTCGCACTGACTTAAATAGTAAACGAAAAGAAACTCTGCAAGAACTGTTTGCGGGTAAATCACAGTACCTCTGCTTGCAAGTCTAAATATAAATGTAAGCAGTGTAACAAAAATCATACCTTGCTCCATCTTGATAGCAAATTCAACAATACTGTTAACAATACTTCTGCTACTTCAACAGCAAATAACTCGATTATGAATCATACATCCCAATCAAATACATATGTACTTTTATCAACAGCTCTTGTGGATATTAAAATCAACAATAACGAATACATAACAGTTGGGTGTCTTTTAGATTCCGCATCTCAAGGCAACATGATAACTCAAGAACTATGTAACAAACTTAATCCAAAAACTACACCTGTAAAATTCTGTATTCGAGGAATAGGCAATGTGCAGTCTGAAGTTAAAACTGAAACAAACGTTCGAATTTTATTTAAACATTCTAATTTCTTTTTAGATTTATCATGTCTTGTTTTACCTCAAATTACTGATAAAATACCAAGCATATCTTTTCCTTCAACAATTCTGGAAATACCAGATGATCTAAGATTAGCAGATCTAGATTTCAATCAAGCAGTTCTATTACCATTTTAATTGGAGCTGCGCATTTCCATAATCTACATTGTATCGGAAAATTTCCGCTATTTAATAATACTAATACCGTCATTCAAAAAACCAAATTAGATTGGGTATTATCAGGCAAAATGCACATACCAAAATCATTAAACCATATTTCTTCTAACTCAAACATTTTATTTAGTTTTTATGCCGACCAAGCCTCATTCGATTCTTTAAAATACGATTTGTTAACATTCTGGCAAATTGATGATCCTCTTCAAATAAAACCTAATTTATCGTTGCAAGAGATAGCTTGCCAACAACATTTCGCAGAAATCACTTATAGGGATGCAAGTGGTAGGTTTGTTGTATCTATTCCTTTTAAATCAAATCCATCTCAAATAGGAGAGTCTAAAATTATGGCCCTCCGTCGATTTTACAGCATAAAAAGGAAGCTGAACAAAAATTCTTCATTAAAAGGTGAACGCATTTTATTTATGCGAAAATACGAATTGCTCCATCATACGACTAAAATTAAGATGTCAGAAGTCAATAACTTCCCAAGTTTTTATTTACTGCATCGTCCAGTTTTTAAATATACTAGCCTTACCACAAAAGTTAGTGTAGTATTTGACGCTAGTGCTAAATCAGATTCCAATATATCTTTGAATAACTTTAGTTTCTAGGACCAACTCTGCAACGTGATTTATTTTCTATTTTTGTTAATTTTAGACAACATCTTATTGTTTTGTCTGCAAACATTGCCTTAATGTACATTAGGGTGATGACTTTTTGATTTTTTTTCTCAAAAATTATTTCCTGTAGGAAGAGTGAATGAACTTTTGCCTCTTAATGACTAAAATGACGTTTATTCCATTGAAATATTGAAAAATGTCACGCACAAACCACTTTGAAATGTTTTGTAGGCCATTTTCGTATTTTATTTAATTGTATTAACGATATATAAAATAAGTCATTAAACCGACTTGTGCAATAATTTATGTACCAGAGAACAGTATAGAATTTTCCAGAATATTACAGAAACCTCTGCGCCGTCCGCCCGGACAGTGACGTCACGCTGACGTAATTACTCGGGAAGCTTCTGTAGAGTTCTAAAATTTTCTTGAGCTGTTTCGCAGTGTGGTATAAAATGGTATATAAGCGAGGTGTTCAAAGCGAGTAGTTGAGTTTTAACTAGCTCAATTTGGTGTCAAAATTATTACTGCCTTATTATAACTATTTCGCATTCTTCAGTGTTTAGTTTATTATAAAGAGATCCTTGTGTTATTTGATGAGCTGCATGTAACTCCTCGGTAATTATAATTAAGCAATGAGTATATGATATTTTATTAGTAGTATATAATATTCTATTATATTTTTCTATAATTGGTATTTGCTTGTTTTTAAATAAAATATATTAAAACTCAATAACAGTTTCTTCAATTTGTTACATATTTCATATGTACGTTAAGGCCTTTTATAAATCAGTTGCTCAATAAAATACAACATGTCGTTCAGGAAGAGCTCTTCTAGCACAGAAAAGAACAAGGAAACCTAGACAAAGAACTTAGTGCAGTTTCAAGCGCCATCAAAAAGAGGCAATGTGGCAATTTATGAAGCACCCTTGATTGAACGGACTCGCATGCCCTTGAAAAATCACGTCATTGGACGCTTCAAATTTCTTGAATCTACTGCCAAAGAACATAGACAGAGGATCGGTCTAATTGCTGTGGAGCTTAAAGCCCTATGGAAGAAAACATTGAACTTCCCGCATGTATCTGATCAAGCCATTTGTGCAAAACTAGCAAACCTTCTGAAGCAATATGAGCGCTGCAGAAAGAAACAAAAATTTGATTCACTGAATGAACTGTTTGACGTGACCAAGGTGAAAGGCAAATGAATGTGCAAAGAGGATGAGAACCTCTACAAAACACAAAGGTCACGTTGGTTATTCCACTGTCAAACCTGCTAGTGCCAAAACCATCCACTCATCCAAGCGAAAGAAGGCAATGAAAGCGACTGTGTCCACACTGACCGCCTTAGTGCTACCAAATTGTTCCGAAAGTAGCACGGACTCATCCAACAACGGTGAAGACAGTCCTTGGGAGGATGAGAATGCAGCATCAACGAGTACAAGGAAGCATAACCCAACAGGCATTGCAAGACTCCTTGTTACAAGCTCAAAGCTGTCGTCCCACCGAGCAGCAAAGGTGTGCCGCCAGCTTTCTGGCGAGGGCATTGAAATTCCAACCCCATGTCAGTCAGCAATCCACAAGGCTATCTACACGAGAGCTGCTCAGGGGAAAAAGCACTTCAAGAGCACGCTTCATCTAGAGAAGTGGGGGATACACTTTGACGGCAAACACATTGAGAACATTGAAATCAGGTCGTGATCCTCAAGAATGAAGCAAAAGAAATTAGATGGGAAAGCTCAAACAATTGCAGAAGGACTCCAGAATGTGCTAGAAGAGTTCAACCTGTGGAGATCACTTTTGATGATTGTTGCCGATACAACAAGCGTGAATACTGACAAGACGACGGGCGTTGTTGTTCGGCTGCAGCAAATGTTCGAAGACAAAAGTCAACCCAAACCCAAGTTCATCAGTTGCCAGCACCATGTGCTGGATCGCGTTCTTCGCGTTGTCATGGACGATCAACTCCATGAGTCGACTAAATCACCAAACATCGAGTACTTCTTTGTGCGGGATTTGATGAGCAACTATGATAAATTGAAAGCAGCCTTCAGCAACGGTAAAACCGAGATCAAGGAAACAGGCGGCTGGAGAGACGACATGAAGTTTCTCTATCACCTCAGTCGTGTCTTCCGTCACTTTACTGAGAGGAATAAAATCACCTTCGTGAAGTTTCAACAGATCCCAAACATCAGCAATGCATGCTAGATTTCTCGTGCCATTCTAGCCCTTTTTGCATTTATTCTAATGCCTAAAACCCGGAACAGGCTGCGTAAGATCTGTTCATTCATTTCTTACTCATGGTTCAGCAGTCAATTGTTCCGCGCTGAAGATTTTGATGAACTATCTGCAGCTTTGAATGACTACCCAACAGGTCTCAAATGCTTGAAAACCCACTGGAAAACAGATGAATTTTCAATCAGCATTCCCCGAAGCAACCAGTGCTGTGAGCGTGCGTTCAAAGTTATGCAAGACTTGCACGACTTCTGCCGCAACAAGGACAATCTCCCACTAAGATTCATCCTGTCCAATGACATTATTGTGAATAATTGACTTCTTTTTGTGTTTGATGACCGTGTATAGTGTTGTATATATGTGACTCTAAAGCTTGTGTTTAATTTTGTATCTGCTTACAGTAACTTCAAAAAAGTGTGCAAAACAGCCGATAAATAAAATATTTCAAATTATTTTGTGCGTGAGGTTTTTTTATCAAATCACCTTGAAAATAAAATTTTACCTAATCTTTAATGAAAGCTCATCAAATTATGATACAGGGGAACGAGGTTGTATAAAAGTCATCATCCTAATGTACATACAGATATTGATTAAATCGGAAGATCGTCAATTTAAGCCTCGTTTTTGGCGAGAAAAGTTTTCTGGTGAAATCTCTTGCTATGAGTTGATGCAATTCATTCTGGGATCAGCAGAATTTGAATTAAGAAAATAAGTATCGAATAACCAAAAGATTTTAGATCGTGTTTCATCTGAAGCAGATTATACTATTCTTCAATTCAAACTTTTGGCGTAACGTGGAATTCATCATTTAATACAATTCAGTTTAAAGTTAATCCTGACTCTTGAAAATAATCAAAGTGTTACAAAGCGTACCATATATCAATCACTTCTCGGATCTTTGATCCATTGGGTTTATTAGAATCGCTTCTTCGTATTGCTACATTAATTGTACAGGAGCTTAGGACGAGAGTATTCCACAGCATCTTCATTCACAATGGAATAAGTTTAAATCGGAGCTTCCAAAGCTGAGTGAATTAAATATCGCAAGGCTTATTGTTCGTCCTAATTCAAAGTTAATTGTATTGTATGTCTTTAAAAATGCAAGAAAAAGAGAGTATGGGGCTTGCGTTTATGCAAGATCTGTCGATGATAATCAAAATATCTTTGTTCATTTAGTCTGTGCCAAGTCCTAAGTAGTACCTGTGCCCAAAAGTACACTTCTACGATTAGAATTATGTGCTGCAGTAGGAGCTCATTTATTAAAAAAAGTGCATTCAGGTTTATTATTAACCTTTAACTCTCTTGCCTAGTGGTTAGATTCAACTATTGTAATCTAGTAGATACAATCACTTTACATTATCAAACAACATTTGTAGCAAAGAGTGTAGCTGATATTGAATCAATAACAAAACCAACAGCCTGACTTCATGTCAGCTCTGGTGAAAACCCTGCCGACCTTATTTCTAGATGAATATTTTCCTCGAAATTAATCAATTGCAATTTATGGTGGCAAGGACCTTCTTGGCTTTCAGACGATAGTTGATCGTAGCCAAAATCAAAACCGGATAAACCTTTTATATCAGTAGAGGTTCTTCCAGAAACAAAGAAATAATATTTACCAAATACAATATCTTTCGTTTCTACTGATAGTGTTAGCAATGGTGCTTCTGAAATCTTTAACAGATTCTCGACGCTATCAAAATTGAAACGATTTGTTGCATATGCTTTAAGATTCAAGCACAATTGTTTGTCGTCTTTTGACACAAAAGTTGAGGTTTTGATATCAGTCATTATCATTAAATTAGACCAAGCATTACAGTGTCTCGTAAAATTATTAAAATTAGAATCGTGTCTACACGAACTGAAACATCTTTCATTGAGCAAACCGCTTCATCCAAAATGCAAAATACTTTTTGTCAAACCATACAACGCAGGCGTAATGCGAGTGAGAGATCGTCTTCACCACTCCAATTATCCTCACACTAGGAAACATCCCATCATTTTCAACTCAAAGCACACTCTTACACGGATTATTATGGAGCATGTGCATATTAAATCACATCACTGCGGTCCTCAAACATTATTAGCAATTGTACGTGAGGGATTCAGGCCAGTTGCTGGAGAGAATTTAGCTAAAAATATAGTTAACAAATGTGTAGTTTGCACTCGTACAATCCGAAGGTGCAGATTCCTAGAATGGGCGACTTGCCAGCATGCCAAGTAAATGTTACTTCTCCATTTTTTAAAACCGGTGCAGATTACGCTGGTTCTTTTCTTGCTAAAGATCGCAAAATAGGAAATCCTAATTTTATCAAATGTTATATCACATTGTTTACCTGTTACGCTACTAAAGCAATTCACCACTGAAGCATTTCTAGCTACTCTTAAACGTTTAATTTCTGAAAGAGGCAAACCCAAAATATTTAATTCAGATAATGCATCTAATTTTAAGGGAGCTCGTAATGAACTTAGAGAGCTTTCTGTATTTTTGACTAACCAATCGAATCAAAACTTCATAAGTAAATATCTAGGTAACTGCTTCATTGAGTGGAAGTTTATACCTTCAAAAGCTGTTTATTTTGGTTGTTTGTGGGAAGCAGGTATTAAATCAACAATATACCATATAAAAAAATTCTTGAAAACATCCTTAGCATTTGAAGAGTTTTATACAGTATTAACTCAAATTGAGTCAATATTTAATTCAAAATCAGTAACTTCTTTATCATATAATCCTAATAATTTAGAACCACTAACCCCAGGGCATTTTCTTATTGGAAAACCTCTTACTTCACTTCCCGAACACAATCTTCTAGACATCAACGAATCCAGTTTAACTAAATTTGCCAGACTTCAAAAGCTAGTGTAGCATTTTTGGGCTAGATGTCCAAGAGAATATATTTCTGAGTTACAGTGCAGAGTTAAATGAAAACAAAATCAATGCAGTTTGTTAAAAGAAGGTGCACTAACTCTAATCACCTACACAAAGTTGGAAAATGGGTCGTGTTCTCAATTGTTATCCAGGCGCTGATGGTGTGATCAGGGTTGTGAAAATCAAATTGTCTAACGGTGAAATCAAGCAACCTGTCACAAAACTTTGTGTATCGATTTACTTATTGTTAGTACATTGTTAACTTATTATTTAATTTTGTATCAATGTTTTTGAAGTGTGCTACCCAGGGCAGTTATATTAAGATCATAAAGGCATTTATAAAGAAAAAATGCTGTCATTGTAAAAGAAAAACGTTTAATAAGAACCATGTCATAATCTCTTTAAAATTATTTTTACATCTACAAGAGCATATAAAACTAGAAAATCATAACACATACAACGATCTTTCTCCACCCTCCCCCAAATGTACATAGGCTTTCCTTTCAATAAAATGAGTCTCTTCAAAATGAGCTTTACCCTCCTTTATCAAAAAAGTCGCTCCTCTAAATAAAATGAGCTTCTCCCTACATAAATTGAACTTTACCTTGCCTAATAAAATGCGACTCCCAAAAACAAGATGAGGTTCTGCCGCTCTTCAATCTAGAATGAACTTCGTCCCTACTCCTGCCGCCTTTTCCAACCTCACCTTACCTCTTGATCCCCGGCGATCTAGGAAGGCCGCACGCGCCGAAGTGTGCAACCGTGACTCCCGGTTCGAAGACAAGAACGCAACCGAGTGCACCGCAAAGCGAATGGGCTTTGACAGAAACGTGTAGATGTACCAATAAAAAAAATTACCTAAAAACATATTAGATCTTAATTGTTGTTTATTTCAGGTATGATTGCAGAACAATGACATTTCGTTTTAGAATCGAATTTGACAGTATACTAATGACTTCACTTTATGAAGTACATGGACATCTTGCTCATATTCCCGTAGAAGGAAAGGGACTTGGTTCACACGCATACAGTAAACTCACATTGCCTGCTTTAACTTGGTTAGTTCTTTATGCTATGCCTTAATTCTTTTAGGTCCAGTTAATGCAGTTTTTGAAATTAATGGTGGAATGAGAAAATTGAGAGGAATTAACTATTATGATACCAAATACGTAAACGTTACTTTAGATATGGGTGAAGGCAGTTATCATCTGGATGGTCTGTTTGATAACAAGCAACTTGGTAATAATGATAAAATATTTGTTTTATCGACCTTATTAGAAAGAAAGTAGGCTTTTCTTTTCTCATTTATAACTCGAGTAAAATTTCCTCCCTTTTCTTTGCTCTGTTTACTTTAATATGTCTTGAATGCCATGGCTACCAACGGTTTCTTACAATTACTCGCAAGGGTCAATTTTTATTCTTATTAAATTTTTAATAATTCTTCTAAGGTCGATGAAAACGTCATATACCTAGGAAAGAAAAGAAAAAATATTTATTAATGTTTACTGTTACAGAACGTATGACAAATGAGATGCTAAATATCAATTCTGATATGGTTGTTAAGGCTTTGACTCCAGCACTCGAGAAAATTGCTAAAATAGCTGTAATGAGATTTATGAAAACTTTGTTTAAAATTCCATACCATAAATTGTTTCCTCAATCGGCATCGTCCTAAATTATATTACACATTTTTTAAGTTGTATATAGAGCTAAGATTCTTAATAGAACTCTGTGTAATTTAATTCCTCATTTATTAATAACAGTTTGATATGCAATTAGATTCCCCAATTATTACATTTGAGAAGACATTAACATTGCAAGCTGTTAGCATAAAGAACATTAAAGAATTTCTATGTGTTAACTATGGTAATCATAATTAATCCATAGACAATTAAGTAATTAGAAATAAAACCTAACAACGAAAAAA
>VTPC01002194.1:0-44748 GCA_011009095.1 Ignelater luminosus
TGGTAGCGAATATAATTTTGCGAAGTCCAAGGTGGAAGAAGATAATTAGGGACGTTACAAATAGGCGCTCAAATAGTTAAAACGGTATTGTCAGAGAAAAGCGAACTTTGCATAACCGAGCGACAAATTTCTCGACCGAGCTTTGCCCTTCCAAGATCATCCAGAAAAGAGTATGCATCAGCTTTGAAGACCTCCCATGTTCCTGGTTTATTTATGAAAACCATCTTCGAGGTAGAATCTCATTCTGTGATTGCATAAAAGTCCATCAGGTGAATTGCTCGCTCAGATGATAGTTTGAAACAAACCTCATTAATCGAGATTTATCTGGATTCTTGGTATTGCACAGAATTTTGAGAAATGGTGCACTAAGAGTAGAATAACATTAGTATCTGAGCAACGACAACGATGTTCTCTACGCTATTGTGAACGGGAACTGCCAGGTGCATATTTGATTAATCGAAAAAACCAGATAATGGTGTCTTTAATACAACATCTCTGATAAAAATCCTGCACGATCTATTCCAATGTTTTGGTACGACATACTGGAACTGGCAATGACCCTTCGAACAGATACGCTCTGTTTTTACAGGTATCTTCCTTTACAGAGAGACGCCGATACGGATAAAAATTATGTGAACCTTTCGATAACCGGAAGCAAAGTTTTAGACTGTTCTGATAAAGATCTGCCTAGTGCCTCCACAATCAGAAAGGGCTCAGATTTGTTGATATTTGGATTATTTGGACATCCTATTTATTTTAGCATTTTTTCCGCTAACAAAGTTTTCTCACTTGGTCTTAACTCATCGGTTCCGAAAGACAAGACTTTGAGTATGTTTGCTAGGTCTATCTAACTAAAGAGTTAGTGGCGATATTATTGAGGTCAAAGGATGAAGCTTGCGGCGAAGAAAAGCGCCAAAGTTTCTATGATTTGCAATATTGCATCTTGATCTGCAAGATGCTTACTTCGACGAACGATTCCTGCAGAATGTGGTTATTGTTAACGTTATAGATGAGAAACGTTTGTCCTACCACCTCACTGCGCTAGGAAAAAAAGTGACCGTCGCTGTAGTACTCTTATATTTTGTAAGTCCACAATACCGCCTATGCTCTTGCATATACCAACAGTTCATTCTTGAGTGTGAATCTAATTATGCAAACGTCTGACAGGATCTGAACAAAATCTTCTGAAGGAAGCAACCGAGTAGTTGCTGAAATCGTACTGAATGATGAGAGCATAGATTCCTCTCGTGTATATAAGCTTAGTAGTACCATCTCCATGTAGGTCCATCAATAAGAGAAATTTTGGTCTTTTTTAGACCATTGATTCAGTATTTTAGGAGAGCCCAAGAGTGCTTAAAACTCACCTGGATTACCTGCAGTCTTATTCCTCAAAAAGTTAGCAATTTGAGGATCCTAGACATTGATAGTTTTTTAATCTTAAAGAAGGGAAGAAAAAATCATGCCAAGCTAGTAATTTGCCTAAGCCTAACTTACTGTCGTTGCTAAAAATTGGATGGAAAAGAAAACAAGGACATCGAAGGTAAGAAAGAAAGATGAAATAAATATAACGATACAGTTTTACAAAAAGATGTTTTTCTCCATTTTGGCTTACGGGATTCAGTCCTAGTAAAATGAGTGCACAAGACAGAATTAGAGTGTTTGACATCTTGAAACTTTAGAATCATTATAGTGTTGAACAGATGCAGGGCAAACATAGGTTCGAATGGAATACATGCGTTAAACTCAAGACAGTTATAAATGGATATAATCAATCAAACAGTCTTATCTCGTCAATTTGCCAGAGCTTAGATTTTTGGTTTTGGAGATTGTTTCGCTGGCATTTTTTCCTTTTCACCTCAAGTACTTTCCCGTTCAGTTTCTACAAAATGAAATTGGTTTTGTTGTTGTACGTAAAAGTTATTGATGGAAATTCAAAATTCTTATACTATGAATTTTAATTCTAAACATCTGAGTTTTACATTTTTCTACACCTTAGATTTTGTTGTTTTTTTTTAATTAAACCATAAATAAACAAGTATCATTTTTAGCTTCCTTTTTTAGACATTTTCTTATCAAATCCTCCGAAGCAAATTTAATTTTATTAAGATAATTGCTTACATTACAAGATAAACATTTCTTTGTCGTTCATTTTACTATAAAAGTCGGGCCTTGACGTTGTGTGTTTTCATGTTCTTTCTTCGATTATGATATGTAATCATATCATAACATGTGTAAGACAGCAAAATACCGTTATCTGGAGGAGTAAAAAGCGGTGTTATTGCTTTTTATACATAACAGTGATGATATCCGAATATTCGAAAATGGATTTGAATAAATATTCTAGAACATGGATGATAAACATGATTTAACTCATTTTTCTTCTTAACACTCAATTAAATTAACAATTAACTGTTTATCTTTCTAATAAAGCATACGTTTAACTTTGACCTTTTCAATTCTAGTAAACTTTTTAAGTGGTTCGTTGATGGAATTCGAATTTATGTTTCTGTTTTATACTATTTATATTTAAAATGCAAGTCGAAATAAAGTCTTTTAGCTTTTGTATAAGATGAAGACATTCAATTACCACTTTAATTTCTTTTTTAACTACCACTTCCTTTGTGTTCTATTAATGGGTTTTGTTTGGTACAGAGGTCAAAAAAATCTATTCTCTCTTTGGTTCCAATGTGCTCTCACCTCTATCTCCTGTTTTTAACCACTTTATCAATATTGACATATTGACATACGAGGCATCGCCCACAAAGTTGTTTTTTCTATTCTCCTTAGCGATTTCAGTATAGCCATATTTGTTTATAAAGTTTAAATATTTACACACATGTTAAATGAACGCTCTGAAACAAGTTCTTTCTTTTTATTGATGATGCGAGTCACTCAACTCAAAGTAATCAGTAAATTTGACCAGGTGGGCGTCTAGTGAAATGTTGAGAAAATGCTAAGTTCAAGATTTAATTAATTGGGTATTAATTATAAACTTGGAGAGCAACTATTAACTCTGTTTTGACAGTTGTTGATTATTAGTAGTACTTAGCAGGAACTCCGTGATTAATAAACAGTAGTATATCGGGTTTTGTAACAAATAGAAACGATAATTAGTTTATTGAAACTATAAATTAATGCGCATTTTAAAATTCTTTAAATATCTGCATATTTATTTTACAGGTGACACGGGGTTTTAGGAATCCTTACAGTTCTGAATAATAAAAGAGTAGGAATTTTCAGGTCCTGGTTAGGCATCCCCGGAATTTCACTAACATTTCCTGAGATCTCGCATGATTTCATACTTTTTAGTTTACGTAAGATATTTCTTTAAGATTCAAGCCCCACAGTAGTTAATTAAATAAAAAAATTCCCAATTATATTATAACAAACTTGATTCTTTATTGGAATGAAAAAGCAAACAGTAATGAGAAAGCGAAAGTTTTGAAAAGCTACGAAATTAACTGCAGAAGAACTAGGAACTTTTATCAAATATCGAACAACACAAAAAGCAGATATTTCAGAATTAAGTTATGGGAGGATATTGAAAATAAATCTTGAAAAATTATTGCTTTATCTTTTTTTTTAAACTGGGTTGTGCAAATAAATTTAACGTGCTCGTCGTTAGAAACTAGTTAATCTCCATCTATTAACACGCTATATAGTATCTTGTTAGATTTTTCTATTTGATGTTTGCGGTAATAATTTACTAAATGGTGCTTCCAGAGCTGCTAATAATCTTTCAAAGAAAGAAGCAAAAAACACCAACAACGCTCATTAATAAAATGAAGACACAGATTTAACGATAACACGAAGATAAATTATACAAATTGGTCGTATTTTTACATAAACGATTGAATAACATCGAGGCAACTATATATTATTAATCGTTTTATTTTTTGTGATTCTTGATGGTGTGGAAATGTTAAAAAACATATTTATAAACTTCTCTCTCTTAATTATTAATTGACTAATTAGAAAATTTCGTAAACTTGGGAAATATTTTGATGGAGTAGTAAAACTCCATTGCATAATACAGTAATCTTCGAAATGATGGATGTGAATTTCGAATCCCTACGCAAATAGACATTGCGTAAGTAGGTATTAATAATACATATAAAAAGGGGGAACATACTGTTTCATCCCCTGCTTAGAATTTAAACATTTCAATTTAACTTCCAAGTTAAGCTCTTTTGTGCGGCTTTATCTTGTTGGTAATAAACATCCATTTATTGTATTAAATTCCTAAAAGAGAAAAATTTAATTTCATTCACTTTGTAAGAATTAGTATAGAATGCGATCTACCGCTTTATCCAAAAAAATCTCCACTCTTTTTATTCTAAAAACAATTTATCATTTTTCTGTTGTCGAAAATTTTAATTTAGACGACACGTTTCATTGACAATAGTGACTAAGGCACGTTTTGCATAAACATGTTCGAATTAGAAAGTGGTAAATTTGACAAATTGGTGCAAATTGAAGAACTATGTATACATACAAAGACTTAACTCAAAACATATTTTTATACCTTGGATCTTGGTGGTCTGTATGTTCTCTTTAAAAACAGATATAGTGTGCTATGTTTGCGTAATTCCAATGAAATTAATTCTTTCGGACATATAGTGTTCATTTTTAGACCCACACTGTCCGGAGAATTCTCAGAACTCGTTTGTATCAGAACTTCTAAAAAGTATCCAATGCTTTAGATGATAACACTGAACATGACAGACCTAGTTAGACGTTTTGACAACTAAGATTGTAAAGAAAATGCCTCATTATGACCTTCTAAATGCAACTGTGTTTTCTTCATATTTTGGTTTTGACCATTCATCATTTTGATCTTCAAAACAAACAACATAACTGTGTCACAATGAAAAAAACGGTTTGACTGCCCATTTTCTTTATTCTTGTTGTTTACAAAAAATACCTGCTAATCAGAAAAGATCCAAACCGAAGGTTTGACTTCATTTTTTGTTTCGGTAATATATGGACATGTCCAAATTTCATTGCTCATTACGCCAAAAGTAACTCATTTTGAAATGAAACCAGTAGGTTGCTTTACTATCACAGCTGGGCCAAGTCGTTGAAAATTAGTACTAATTATCAATTACTCTAAAAATGAATCATCAAGCACCAATAGTAAGTGTTTCAAGCTCTTGTGAAAGTGCTTCATGAAATTTCTCAACTTTGGAAATACGGAGAAGTGCTTGAAGTACTCTAAGCCCTGTTTACTACATTATCAAACTCTTTTTTTGTGGAGTATACAATGACTCTCCATCTTTTCTAAAGCGAAGGTACCTATAAGATTGTAAATTCAGCTGTTGATTCAATCTTCAATGGACCCATAATCTACGAAGTCCAAAGAATATATCGTAAAAGTGAACTGCTCTTTCCCCTTCTCAACACCATAGAACATTTTTTGGGTGAACGGAGTTACACAATTACTTCGTTATTCTTCACATTCTCTAATTTCCTCGACATGGCTGACCTGGAATTGCATGCTAACAGGGCCGGCGGAACATGATTTTTTGAGGTATGGAGTGCAGAAAAAGGTCGTTGCACACCGATGGATTAGCGCACACGGGTGTTAAGTGACTTTTTTGACAAAATGAGTTAAATACATTAGGTAATGAAAACTAAAGAGTTTCGTATGCACAAAGGTGGTAAGTAATAAGTATAAAAGTAATAAATTGCAGAAAAAAGGCTTCTGAAAGTGGATTGCCTAAAGTGCAGGTTTAAATGTCAAGAACATTTTTCTGAAAACCAAATGGAACGGCTGTGTGCACATTATTACAGCTTAGCAGATTATACGAAACAAAAAACACTATTAAGTTCTTTAATATAAATAGTGGCTGTGTCTAGAAGTAAACCAAGTCCTGTAACAAAACATCGAAAAGACTCAAGGATGTATTATTTAGCAGACAATAGAGAGCATAGTCCCTGCCTCAAGTTTTTTTCGATACTTTTACTGCATTTCATAAAGTCATCGAAAAGTGTATTGAAGGAATGAGAGAAACGGGAATTTTTGTGAACTATGATAAAAGGAAGAATATCAAACCTCACAATGCAACATCTGACGTAGACAGGCAGTAATTTAAGGATCATATCAATTCCTTTCCAAGGATAGAGTCACATTACTGCAGGTGTGATTCAACTAAAAACTATCTAGATACAGATTGTAATATCTCCACTATGTACCGATTATATCAAGACTATTGCGCTTCTAAAAATGTTATAGCGGTCTCGTAGTTTGTGTACCAAAGTATTTTTCACGATTTTGAACCAGTTCTTGTCTTTCATCGTCCAAAAAAGGATGTGTTCTGTGTGTAACGCATTCAAAGAGGTCAAGGAGAAAGATCCTTTGCGAGAAGAGTATGCAAAATATAAAAGGGGCGAAAACAGTCCATGGATATGAAAGAAGAGGATAAAAAGATGGCATCAGAGAGCTGGGAAAACATTTAGAGCCATAATGTTCGATCTTCAAGAATTTTATGTTTCATATGCCATTTGTTAGTGCTGCTGGAGAGTAAATATTGCCCAAAAGGTTTTAGGGAAAAAGAGAATTAGGCAGACTATTGCATGCTATTCTTTGAAAAACCTTTAGGTGTAGTAAGAATGACAGATTCAAATAAAAATAGAGCTCCTGAACAAGACCATGTTTTACGACCTGAATGATAAATTTTCTATCATCCTTGCAGCATAGACCAACGAGTAATTAACAGTCTTAGTAGACGATTGAGGAGATAAGATAGAAATAGCCATTTTCAGATTTTTTGTTCATCTTAACTTGGCGAAAATGCTTGCCACAAAATTCTTTTTCTGTCGACTCGAATAACTTGCTTGTTTCCTGAAAGTTTCCTCGATTACAGTCAAATTTAGTACCACAGAAAACAGGCATTCTGAACAAATGCAGTGGAGCCAAAGATCTACCAAACGTAAGATTACATCAAATTCGGTTCACATAAACAATCGGAAAGGATTGTACAACTACAGACAATGCAAAGGAGTCGTCTGAAATATTGTAACACAATCGAGTAGTCTCTATGCAAAAGCAATCTACCATTGAACTTAAAGTTGAAGAGGTAATTCGAGACGATATATCTTTCGCCTCAAGAAAATATTCGAGAAATTCAAGTTGTCAAGTCTTAGAAATAATACCAGAGCTGAAAGTTTATGCAAAATTCTTACACATCCATAGAGACAAATGTTTCAATTTGAATGATTATGAAATAATACACGGTAAGTGTAAGTAATCAAATGGAAAACTCAGAATTAGAAAACTCAGAATTAGAAATTATAAAAGGAACCCGGGAATTTTCTCTTTATTTAATTTGGAATAGTATATTGAATTTCGAATAAATAAAATATGGATATGGAAATTTATATGAAACAGATAATATGCAGAAAAATAAACAAAGTTATTAAAAGATGCATTTCCATTGATATTGTGTATCCAGAGATGCAATAAAATTTTTATTTGATTTTATCGAAGCGAAGTAACTCTCTCTATATTGCCTTATTTTATTGCTGTACACAGAGTATATCCTGTACCTACTCTTATCGTATAATATTCTCTCATCGATCAGCCAGCCACTGCAACAACAGCAGCTTTCAGTCTTCCCCCATTTAACCTCCACCCCATCGTCTCATACCTCATACCTATTTACAGGGCTGAAACTCTTATCGCACTGCTCGCGGAATAATCCACCATAGCTAAAGTATGATTAATATGTATTTTATAGTTCCTATTCTCTACTGCTGATCCTTATCTTTTGTCTGGCCAATCGCCTAGGGACTTAAGCTACGATTATTTTATCTACTACGTGAACCATAAAAATTGCCGGGTTCCATTTTATGGGGCGATTGAGATGTTAAAGATAATTCTTTAATTTCTTAATTAAAACGAACGAAAATTACCATATCTGGTTTTCTTCAATTGCTTTAATGTCTGGGCGTTACTGATGGAAAGGGGATGACCGTTTTGAAGGGGGAGATTTCAAGTTAATTCAGACTTTCAAATTACTGTAAATATTTTAAAGAAAATTCTAAGCCCCTTTTAGACTTACTAGCGCATTTCATTTGCTTCGAATAGTTTAATTATAAACGAGTTTTAAAGTTTCATTATAATGTGGAAATTAGCCTTTATTTTCAAACTTAAAACAATCTTTTAAATGATACTTCACATTGTTTTGCATCTTATGTTTATGCATAACACTTGAATTAGAATACAAGTGCAATAGAACGGGAAGCTTAAAACGAGCTCTCTTCTAACATCCCTTTCCAATTGTATCTAAAATAGGCCAATTTGAATAAGAACAATACATTCATTGTGGTTTGTCGTGACTGGAATACGTTACACGACATTTTGTTGGATAAACTGACACAAGTTAACTTAGGTCGATTTGTAATTGTGCATACTCATTAAAAATATACATATTATGTACATATCGTACATATTATGATTGTTGTGTATCAGCTTCGGGCTGTTGTGTATGTACACAAATACACAATGAGTTATTAGGATTTGTAAATGATAGAACATGTATAACTGTATATATGCATATATCGAAAAGTAACCCCATAAGTAATACGAATCGAAAACAAGAATTTAGTAGTACCTACATATAGACACCATTTTATGTGTTTGTTCTGCCAAATGTTTACTGTTACACCCTTTTATTACATGTTTACGAGCTAGACAGTTTTATTTTGGATTAAACTTCCATAAACTACCGCGAACGACACCGGCAAAATACAGGTTTATGTTTAGGTATGTTTATAATGCGTGTAATTTTGTTATGGAGACAGATAAAACGGACATTTCCTTGCGGAATTTTTATTAAAGTGGACGCTGGTCGGTGTCATGAACGTTTCCCCCTTGTTTCTTAAGGAATTTTTATACGTTTTGGACCACCATTACACACACTTCACTGTATGTTTTTGGCATTCTCAAGTTTATTACTGTTCGGGTACTACTCCACCAACATGTTAGGTATGTAATATTTTTCGTTCTATAACTCTTATATAGTGAAATTCTAATCCACCTGTCCTTCAACAGTAATCGAAACAGGTAATCAAACAGACTCCATTATTATATCGATGCATTATTCTATACAATATCAGTAAAGTACACGAGTGAGTATTAAGTTAAAACTTATCCTCCTTTGTAATAGAGGGTTTATTGAATTACCTATTGTTTCTAGTGTTTAATAGGAGGCGAAAGCACTGATTAGAATTGCTCCGAGACTAACAATAAGTTTGTCTCCTCGCGTAAGTGTAGTTAACAATTTGTTTCTTGAGAATTCAATTAAGTTGATTTCATAAGGTATCGATTGTGAATTATAATTGCTATTGAATAAATATAATAACATCATTTGTTTATCTATAAGCAGTTAATATTTAAAAAACAAGTGTTGCAGTTTAATATTAATATTTGTCAATAATAAAATTTAAACACAATAAAAGTAGTTTGCAGGTTGTCACTTACAATGATGCTGTTACGTGGAGGAATATGTTACTAGTTTAATCTTAATTTTCTTGAAATTGAATTTTCCTTTTGTTTTATACAACTACCAATTGTTGTTAGTATCTATGAAAAAGCATGACACGAGATGTTAGTCTTAAAACAATAAATAGGCTTCACTGACATATTTCGGCAATACCACTGCATTCAGAACCATAACATGAAAATAAGGCATGTAAACACAGTTCAGATTGAATCTGGTCCAGTTATGCGAAGTATGAATTCGGCAATATTGTACGACTCTTCGAAAAAAAAAAACATTAAACACAATAATTGTAAACTCCAAAAGAAAATTAAGAAATCACAGTAAACAAACTACTCTCTTGGTTTCCATAGCAACGTATCCTCAGAGAAATTACAAAAGATCATTCAGAAGGTAACTGCACCAGTAGAATATCGATGGAAATATTCTGCTTCTGCAATAGCTCTATAGTCATCGCATTTTCACTCTGAACAAACTGAAAAATAAAACGCAGCAAATCCAAAAAAAATATTATTCTGTATTTGTGTTTATAAAATTATTGTTCGTTGTAATAACTACACAAAATGCATCTGTCAGAAGAATAGAGATTTAGAAGAAAGTTCTTGTTGGTGTCAATATTCGAATTTGTTAGCAATATCATCTTTAGTTTTTAGAAGCAAGCAACTCTTGGATTTTAGTCCTCGCTTGCCCATCGTTCATTGATCAGACCGTTAGTAAGCCTTTCCTTACTATTATTTTAGTTCCTCGTTTTAGAATTTCTATTTTCCGTAACCCACTTCATACTTCTTTTTCTCAAGTCTTCAAATTCTTCCTACATGTCTTCTTTCTAAAACTGCCCAATTTTTCAATATCATTTTGACCATCTGTCTTCATTTTATACATATGTAGAACGCTGCTATACCATTTGAACGATTCGCGTCCTAGTCCCCTTATAATGGAATACGTAATGTCATTTTTTCCCATAATACTGAGAATCAAAAAAAGTGGGACATCTTGTTTTCTCCGCTTATTTTTGGAATAAGTGAATTTTTTTCCTCCACATCTGTTATATTATAATTTTATAATAAAAATAACAATCATAAAAATCTATCGACAATTTCAAGCAGAAACAAAAGTAATACGAGGTAAACTAAAGAAAACCAACAGTAAATTAAACTATGTAATTGAATTTTAACCACTAAAAATAAACCAAAACAATCTTTCAGTATCTTGTATTTCCGCGTCTTGCTCTTAAAACTTCCCTAAGACGATGATTCATGCTTGTTATCAAGTTACGGGTATCCTCTTGTGGAATTTTATTCCATTCTTCCGTTAGTGCAATGCGCAAATCGTTCAGCATCTCTGGGGCCGGTTGACGATTTCTTATTTGACGTCCAAGCACATCCCACATGTGCTCTATAGCTCTATATATAGGGTTTAGGTTCGGGCTACGCGCAGGCCAATCCATTACTCTAATTTCAACTTGATCAAGAAATTCACGGAGAACTCCTTCCCTAATCCAAAATTCCTCTGCCTCCGAAAGGCACATTTGGACTAAAGTACACGCTGCATACCTTTCATGTTTCCTTCTCCACACGCGTAAACGGCCGTCAGAGAACAGTAAATTAAATTCTGAGTCATCCGTGAACAAAACATGAGCCTCATCTCCCCAGTCCAATCAATGTGATTTTGGGCAAATTCCAATCTCGCTCGTCGATGATGCAGCAGCAATTCTAGTTCTTTTAAGGGACGTCTTGCACTAAGGTGAGCTTCATACAGTCTTTTTCTAATTGTACTAAGTGATACATTTACTTGCCTCACTCTTCGGAGCTCATTTCTGTGAGAAACAGCAGTTAGATGTCGATTTCTTAAAGCACTCATTTGAATAAATCGATCGTCACGGGCTGTTGTAGATCTCTTTCTTCCTGAACCAGCGCGTCGGTTAAATGAATTTGTTTCCCTGTAACGATTATTGACTGACGATCACGAAAATCCAAGCGCGTTAGATACATATCGAATACTTCTCCCATCTTCTATTAAAGTTTTTAGCAACATTCGCAGAATCTAACACCAGTTTTGACAGATTTAATACGAACTGCTGAGAAAAACAAACAAAAAAATAAACGAAAAAACGAACAAATCTTGCGAGGAAGGTCAATGGAGGGCACCCTGGCACGTTCTAATATTTAGTTTCCTTAAGAAGGTTAATGAAGAACGAAGCCTGACTTTGGTTGAACAGCGCAGGTTTGCTCGCGTCCGTATTTAGTTTTCTAAATAAAGTTAGTAGAGAGCAAATCCTGACTTTGGGCCACCAGAGGTGGCCTGTTGAGTAATTTGACCCGACACGTGTTTGTATCTAGCTCTCTTAAAACGATTAATAGAAGGCACAGCGCGACTAGTTTTGAAATAACGCTCCTAACAAGAACCGCTAAACCGATAAGGGATCGCTTGAAGAGTAAGAAGACAGATTGTATGCTCTGGTCTTATGCCCGGTTTCTGGAAACAGTTTATCTAACCGATAAAGTTATGCATCCTATAAATCGCCAAAAGTTGTTTCTCAAACGCTATGTTGTATTTATGGGACTGATATCGGCTTCACAAGTTATCAGAGCAAGTTGGTGTGATAAGTTCTACATTCTACATCACTTGAGGTTTCGCGCGGTTTTTTTTCAATTACCGATCGCTAACAGTAAGTTATGTTTAAGATGAAAGTGCCGGTATAGAATGACAGTGTTGCTGGAAAACGTGTAACAGTTTCAAATTATTTCACTTTTTTGAAGTATTTTTTTGTTTTTCTAGTGTTGCAAGTGCAGTGGCCATCTGTTGGTTTTTCTCGTAACTACTTAACACGTTAAGCACGGCGTGGTACTGAAAGTGTTCCTGAGGACTTGGGAAAGGCAAGGTCTAGCGTAAGACCACGCCCGCACTGAGCATTTAGACGGCGTGAGTTTCTCAACGAACCACGCTATTGTGTTAAATACATGGTAAATGTTAAACTGCCATCCTAGTGACCCATTTATAGTTTTGGGCCGATAATTTTAAGTCGGGTTGTTTTTTGATAAGCGCAAAAGAACCTGTTTTCTAGGGTCATAACCCCCCCCCCCGTTTTGTTAGTTCATTCGATACAGCTTCAAAAGTTCTATCCGTTGATCTAACCATTGTTACTCTTTACAGACAAAGGAATGTCCCAAAGACGGTACCAAAATCCCGAAAACCTGACTGGGATGTTAGAAGTTTGAACCCTCGTCGTTCCGAAACGGATAAACAGAAACTAATGATACTTTTGCAGTAGATAGAGCTTTCGAAGCTGTATCGAATGAGCTCAAAAAACGGGAGTCATGATCCCTAAAAATTTGTATGCCGACCCCTTTGCAACAGGTTCTTTAATCTAGAGACGGTGAGGTACAATCGTTTTGGGCCCATGGGCACCCATTTGGCATTCTACACCCGTGCTTAACGTGTTAAGAAACCGATAGTTATAAAGTAGAAAACAATATTTTGAGCAACACTTAAAAAGTTGATCAGTTCCATAAAGTTATGCATCCAATAGCTATATATCTAACATAAGTTCCATACAAAATCGTCTCTTTCATTTAATTATTGTGTACATACAGCATCGAAGGGGAACGCAGGGAGTATATGGAAAAATAGTGACCTCTGTCAGTGCTTCTCATGAAATAAAAAAGAAATGCTGTAGATGAAGGGAATTTACAATTTTATGTGATTTCGTTTTTTAAAAGTGAGATGAAAGAAAAGATCTTTGTCTTTTTGAATAGTACGACCATGTTAATACAATTTGTTGACTTTCTTTTTCAAGTTGAAATGATTTTGTAGAAGCTTGTACACAAGAGGATTGACTTATGAGCCACTGAGTTAGCAGCATGGAGTGACAAAGGGCAACAGATAAACAAAAATACTTATACTTATCTCATTGTGTTATATTTGTACAGATTACCTACACACTTTACAAGCATACTAAAAATTACGACTGGGAAAAATAAGTACGTAACCGTTGCGCATGAACATAATTTATTTATTGATAAATATCTGAAAATGAAAAAATTAAGATAACAGTGTTTATGAAGATTAGGGCGAGCGAATAGTGAATAAATTATGTATTTACAAAATGACAAATTTTTAATGCAAAATCTATAACAGGGTAGAAACGTAATGGACTACATAGAGAAACGAACACGTTCCTGACTCCTAATGCACAATATTACCAGCAAGCAAATCAAATATGTATGTATTTAACTATTTATATTCGATCGAAACGGATAAAAATGTAATCTAATTCTAATAAAAAGATTTTTTGGTTTTTCTAGAAATACAAGTTAATTATCTGTTGAATGATATAGCATAATAGCATAATCATTTGAACCTTGCAACACTGACAAAATAAATCTAAAACGTGATTGGTACGATTGTGTTTTTGGAGAATCTTAAATTGTAATTAATTTATCATCATTATTTATCATTTTTTGCGTTTTAACTAAAATGAGTAATAATAGCAATTTAATGATTAATACATTAAGTACTACCAAATTGTTTATTATTTACTCAAGCCGTTGGTTATCATCACAGCAGTATGTCTGCTCACATTTTAATTTAAAAACCACAATTTTTTCGCAATATTTCCGTATAAATACTTTTCGCAAGCAAAAAAAATACGAAGAAAGCAATTACAAAAGAATCCCCATTATTCGTTGTTAATTCGTAGTAATTTATTTTTTAATGACTATTGAGCAACTCTTTACTATAATTACATTAAATTTTAATTAAATGCTCTTTTTAAATTATTGATAGAATACTTAAGCAAGAGTTTGAAATGATGAAAAATAATTTGAAAGACGGAAAAGTTTTATTCATCCTTTAATTTCCTTTGATGTAAACTCATTAAGCATAAAGCGTGATCAAACATTGCATTGGTAGAAATCTGCTATTGAATGATCTTTATATTTTTCTTTGCCCTCTTATGCAAAGGATTCTAAATTAAAGATGCTAAAATGTTATAAGGTTCATATTTTTTTAATTATTTATCCAAAAAAGGAAACACAAATTGAAATGGAAAAGTGATTTCCATAATGTTTAGTAATAAGAACAAACAATGCTAAACCTTAGGTGTATTTAATCAACTGATTTGATCTCATATAGCACATAAATGCATATAAAGCGCACTTTGCAGTTAGTTCCATATTCATTATTAATCTTAGTGAATGTACGGCTTGTGTAAATCTAATTAAACATGCAGCACCATCTACTGCCATCGTGATAAGTATGGTTTAATTTGTTTAAAGCGCTCATTGATGCTCCTACTCGGTTATAGAAAAAGGAAAAAAGCCGTAAATGTAAAGTTAGCATATCCAAACACGCTTATAAATTTCCAGAATAAAGAAAATTCATTTACAATTGATTACTGGTAGGGAATTCCGCATATATTCCATTACGGTTATCGCCGTGGCTTATCAGTTTTCGTGTAAAAAAGAGTAAACGACTCATTTTTGTGTACAATCTCTCCCCACTAAGCTCGGAGATATGGCATGCAGGAAATTACTTGTCACATTAGCCCCTTAGTTGTCCCGTTCCATATAAAAATACTAAAAGTAAACCGTAAGGCGTCTTTACACACGGTGGTTCTCACATAATCATGCTTGCACGTGCGTGTTTAACGGACACGTGTATTATTGCACGCATGTCGCCAATAAGGCCTTAGTTGTATTCCATGAACGAAACATTCGAACGATTATGGCCTTTGTACGGTTAAAATTGTACTTATCACGCATTAGCTGCGCCCTCTTTTATACACTTACAACTATAATTTTTCAGTTGTCACCGATGTAAATGCAGTTTTTACGTTTGATTTAATAACCAAATTACTAGAAATACGCCCTTTTGTTAAATGGAGTATGACGCTCCTAAAATAAATAACAACCGGGCATTCACACACATACAGAACGAGAGAAAGAACTCGAGATATCCACTCCAATAAATTTGCTGGTAAAATAATGTTTTTAGGGTCTTTTTTGTCGGTCATTTCATGATTATTAAAAATAAAATATCCAGTTAAGGTGGGGTATAAAAAAGGGAAAAATAATTTTTTAAAAAGGATTTGAAATTATCATGTCTCCGTTGACTACTTAATAATTACTTTCATGTTTTTACACCGTTATCTAGTTATTCCATTATTCATGTCTTAAGGGACTAGTTTTTTCTTGTAATGAAAAATGTCTTAACTCGTACAATTAAAATAATACATAATTAAAACCATTCTGGGTACAACTGTGTAAAATGCTTTTGTAACATCTGTGATCTACTTTTTATTAATACATTAATGGTTAGAGATATAGAAATATTTTTTGGGTTACATATTACACTGATAGAGGACCACCCTCCATGTAAGAGAAAACAAAAACTGGGTACTAACAACTTGCAAAGTACTGATTGTTGTCTTTCTTATATCATTGTTATTCTCTACCACTATAGAAACGACACTTCGAATTTATTAGGTAAACATCTCTCATGATAAATTAAATATGAAGATGAAAAGTACATTTATTGAGATCATCCAAAACTATACACTCGAGTTGTTCTGGTTCGGGCAAATCAACCTGCAGTTAGAGGAATTGATAACCGAAGAGACTACAACCAACGCAAATTATTGTCTTCTCTTTTTGCTGTTCTATTGTAATTTCTACTTTCTAACAATTGGACCATAACGAAACAGAAAATAGAAAGTTTATTTTGGTATTCCCCTTATTTTTCTCAACCTTCAGATTAACTGACTAAACTGTAACCGTTTTGGGCCATGCTATTACATTTATCAAAAGAAAGGTTTTGGAATTTATACCTTCTTTCTCTCATTTTTTCCATTCAACCTTTAAGTATGGCTTTGGAAAGTGTGGAAAATCGATACTATAGACTCTTAATGTTTTTCTAAGAGCAGAAAACAGAATATTTTTTAACAATTAAAAATTAGATTTTAACTTCATCATCTTTCACATATTATTTTAATACATGAGTTAACATTATCTAAAAATTTTTCTTTTTGTTTCAGGTGAGTATCTATTCCTGCACTTGGAAATCTCAAGAATCTGACATCTTCCCAAAGTGAACAGCCTTGTATCATCTGTCTTTCCGCCCTTAAACATTGAAAATGGTAAATAATAAATAAATAATAAAATCGTAACACCACCTTCAAGTTATTCTCAAAAAGTTTACATTGTCCTGATTTTATTTTCTTTCAATAACAGTGTTGTTTTCCTCTTAACCTTATCGAGAGACTACGCTTTTTGTTTGCAGTTCTGTATGTTGTTTGTGTGGAAATGCAACCGTTAGTTGCAGTCAACCGTGAGAAATTCGCAGTCGATATTTACCAAATCCTTTGAAAAACCCCCGATAAGATATCCATAAATACGTACATTTATACCAAATGTTGAGAATAAATCGACGTATTGTGCCATTTAAGTTATTTATAGTTTTAGTACACACCCATCCGGCTTTTCAAACAAACCTACATTATCCATCCATACAGAACCGATACGCGAGGGATAAAACTGATACTGCAATAAATCACATATCTCAATTTTGCATCTGAATCTGTTCTCTGCATAAAAAACCATTAAAAATTGTTAGACCACTTGAAAAATGTGCATGTCTCGTTTAGGATAACGATATGTAATGAATAAGGGGGGCTGTTAGAAGGGCGGATTGCAGTTCATGGTCGAAGTAATTATTCTACCCAGTGGAGAATGGTGCGGGTCTTAAGGGGTCTGAAATGAAACACGTACTAAAGTTGTGGAGTACGCGGCGTGTAGGGTGAATAGCGCCCCAAACTCAGGGGTGTGTAGTTAGTGCTGGGTGCAGATGGTTATCGGCTTTCGTGCGTTACACGGTCTAGGAAATGACTCCATATTTTACTGCTAATCTCGGAGCGGACTGTTAAGTATTGCCCGTGTGTAAACAGCTTTATACGTTATTGGGTATTTTCATTATCGACAGGAAATGAGCAGAATTAGTTCACTTTTTAGAATCTGTAATTGGAGGTGTTGTTTAAAATCTGAATCGCTGTTGGTAACGTGTTAAAGCTTTTTAATCGAGCTCTTGTTAATCACATTTTAACGAATCGTAAAATGATAGTTTCTTCTCTTAATTACATTTATTTTATTATTATGCGATGCGATCGATAAGAATGTAAATGCACACATTTCCGGTTTCAACTTCACATTTACGATTCAACTGTCATTTTGGACTTTATTAACCTGGTTGAACAACCTTAATCAGCCGACCAAAAATCCTCTGGCTGCTGCATCATCCAGCTAATTACTACAATCTACTACAGTAGTCATTAAAATTTATCTGTAAATTTATCAACGTTGTAGGTAATAATAATATTCCTGCTAAATTCAAATTTATAGGCTTCACGCGCTCGTTTTTTGATGTTTGTGGATGAACCTCTTTTTTTTCCTCTGGTTTTTAATAAACGCATAAAGGTTGGAGAATTTTTGGGTGTAACTGGAATTTATGGCCGTTCGTGAAATTATCTTCGTGATTATTGCTAGTTTGTATTTAATATCAGGACGAAACTGTCAAAAGATGGATAAAATATTGATCACTTTTCGTTATTCGTTCATAAAACATATAAACGTAATCCCTCCACCTTAAATTATATTTAAGAAGAAATTTATATCTTATCTGGTATATGGATACTACCCTTTTTTAGATTTATTTGTTTCCTTGATAATATCATTACCAGAATAGATTGCGTAGTAAAAAAATCTAAGCTGGGGAAGAACAGAATAAATTGTCCACAAATCTGCTTAATATTTCTCAATATTACTTTATTTTGTTCACAGTTTTGACTCTGATAAGTTCTTTTATATCATGTTTTATCTAGCTGTTCGTTCTTAGCTTGGGTCTTGCCTTACTAAGGACTTCCAGTAGATGACAATGTTGTTATGTCAGTATGATCCATTCTTAGTTCATACGATTTTCGGCTTCTCACATCACCTTAATCACCAAAACGGGATCTGGTCTACCAAGAGTGAGAATAGTTTAGGGTGTGGTAGCATGGACTGGGGTGGAAGCAAAATCTGAAGCGAGTGTTGACAACCATTAGCCGAGAAAGAAAATCAAGATAGATATTTGATCAGAGCTCTCACATCTATTTGTCTTATATTATCTCATGCATTTTGTTTTATGAACAAAGTAGGCTTCAACAGTGCAAAATAATTGTTGTGATTATTTGCAACTCATTTAATTACCTTTTTTACAAATTTCCTATTTTGTGGATCTTATACAAACATTTCCGAAAGCATTACCTTCCTCCTTGTTAACTTGTACTCATTCCACTTTCTTTGATCGCGGTCCTTTTGAAACTGCCATTAATGCCGGTTCTTTTTGAAAAACGCAGAAAGCAGCAGAGGCTATTTTGTCTCGAAAGCATAATAATTGTTAAAATGCCAAGAAACAGATTGTTCATGATTTAACTATATCACTTCTGATTAAATGACCGTTCTAAAGTTATTGTTGCTAACAAAGTTGAGTCTTTTTACAGTGGCATTTGAAATACGACAAACTTGAAATTAAACGAATTTGAAATGATGACTAGACAATGTACAGAGAAGCGATTCATCTCAGAAATTTTCTTTTCCAAAGAAGTTAAAGATCTGCTGTATTTTGTTCATTAAATATTATGTAGCATAATTCTTGATATTAATTTAAAATGGCGAGTAAATGCAAAATATACCTAATCAACAGTGATCATAGTCGTTTCCAGAAGTTTATTGCAAGCCATTATGGAAATTTACTCGTCAGTCCAACATCAGCTCTATTAAGTCGTCTGGGCTTTGATGAGTACAGTGCGGTCACTAGCCATCATTCTTTTTCAGTCTGAACAACTTGTGTAATAGTTGGGGGTGCACAGGTTCTGGCTGAAAATACCCCTTTTCTCCAGCACTGCCGACAGAAGTCAGTGTTTAGGGCTTGTTTATCTAACGCTTTCTGAGGAGTGGATCTAGTAGTTTTGGGCCACCCAAGTTCCTTTCAGCATCCAATGTAGCACAGCCGTCCTCTATCCAACCTCACAACGCGTAATGTGGTGGTTGGCTCTGGAGCAGAGCCGATTTTGCCACCATACCAATACATCTTCAACAATTACCATTTCAATTTTTAACTGCCATACCACCATGACCACCAATTACTTGTCACCATCAACGCTGATGCGAACTTCAATGTATCAATTCAATAGACTGAAGAGGAGGAAAACTTATATAATCGGAATAGTACAAATTCCAAATCTATGTGATGAGTCGTCACTGATGATTTTCAATTTTCAGGAACTTTTTAAATGCTGAAATAGGTATCTTAATTTTTGGAATCTTCTAATGTAAATAAACTCTTTTGACAGCTCTATATCTTCCATTACTTTCTTCAGACTTATGTCCAACGATTGCCTTTTTTGGTTCCTGAATGCGAATCCAATTGTGACATTGTTATGAGATGACTTAATCGTATTGATTTTGATAAGTGTCTGGGATCTGCGATTGTTTTCCGAAATCGACCAAGACATAGTAAGATTTTTCTCGTAAGTGCAACTATAATGATACTTGCAGTTGGTTTTAAGTATTTATCTTAGAGAATGTCTTGCACATGTTTAATAACAAAATACCGAAAGTCCGTTTAGTCTCTTTTTGGGACAACAACAACTGTTAATGGTACGTAATCGTGTTTGTGGAAATTAATTATTTTGCTATCAACTTCGGTTTGTGGCTCATATGCCACCATGGTTTTTGAAGAGTTTTATCTTCTCTTTCGAGAAGTCTTCATTCTTTGAGAAGTTGTTCTCTATTCAGCATCCCTTCACTCTTGTTACTGCAGACTGGTTTTATCGTCTTCTTATGATCATTAAAGTTACAAGATGAAATCAATACTCAAAACCTTATGAAAGTACATCTAAACATGTTGAGACTTTTTTACGATTTTTTTAAATGAACGAACTACTTTGATTTTGCAGAGTTTTAACGAAATCTTTACAGAGAATCGTGTAATTTATGACTTTATTTTGATTTAGTTTCCATAAATTCTGATAAATGTTATATTGATTTAAGCTTCTCGGAATATTGTATGGTTTTAAGTTGATGTCTGAATGTTCTAATATTTTATTAACTGCCATTTAAAACCTTTTATGACTCTTTAAATTTTAATGCCTTGAATGTTTTAAAAATTATTTAATCCTGACAGTTGTGATTCATATTTTATTTATTGTATACATGTTGCATGCTGTGCAGAAAACATTGTTCGATGTAATTTCCTGAATTTAATTTTTTAATATGAGCTCAAGGCATTTTATACTTTATGATTTGTCCATGTTCAATATAATAAAATTTTTGCGGTAAATAGTATCTCACTTAATCTCAAAAACTGTGTAACTTTTATCTCTATTAAAATTAATGCATATGGATATAAATCCATATGACTTCATTACTGTTTCATGCAATATTTTTAAATTGCATGAGAGATATATTTAATGCATAAAGACATTATCATAATGTAATTCATATAAGAGTACATTTTATATAACTAGGAATTTTAAACGGAATTCTAAGGAAGCTTCGCATTTGTAAAAGTAAGCACGTGGAGTCTCGGAAGTGTAAATCACGGACATAGCGTTCTTGCAGATTTTGTTATGCAACAAGTCGACGAACTTTTCCCATCAAGCATTTATTTATTGTACTCATAAATCTTATCAATGTCGTATTAAAAACAATCTAAAATTATTAGTCACTATACTGCATAATGTATGTCCGAGCATATTGGGTTCAATGTTTTCTTGCAACGTACCCTCGCTATATGTGATAGCTATGCATAACAATCACTCCTATTATGGCTAATCTATCTTCTTGTGTAAACTAGAACGCTGTAAGGACAAAAACCCAAACTTAATTTAGATGCAGATGCACACGGTAATGTAACTTGGAAAGTGCCAAGTCTTCTAACTCTCCCGGTTTTGCCTTATAATCCACAACTCATCAGCGAGGCAATCACTTGCGGATGCTGAAGAGTTATTTTACCGAAAATTACGTTTTTACCCGGAACGTTTTCATTATAGAGAGATCTGATGTTATAAGAAGGTTTATTATGTATGTAAATTTTCAAGATGCTCTGGTAATGATTAGAAGACCGACATAATTACATTGAGTAATCCCTATCAGATATGCCACTCTACTTCTTAATTATTTTATTTAACTGCATTTCGTTAAAAGAGGTACGATTATTTCGTTTCTAATATGTTCAAGTCAACTGAATATTCATGTGAGTTCGAACGCGACATAAATCCAAAATTTTTATATCCATCGGACGATTCTATCGAAATCCTATTTTTTAATTTAAACAAATAGTTTCACAAATAATGGAAAAGACAAATGGTTAGTTGTTTTGTTCTTCATGCAAAGACGTCGATTTAATTTTTTGCTCTACCACTGAGTATCTCTAAATACCTATTTAGACTTTGTTTTTCTGTATTATAGACTGGACTATTATATAGACCCACATGTATATATAGAACTGCTTTTGTGGTGTATTTAACTACCTACCTTCTTGACGATCTTCAAACGCTTGTCGAACCCGTCACATCGGCATCTCGTCCCACTCGCGTTGGATAATTCGTTCGAACTGATCGGAATTTGAGATTTTGTAGTCATTCAGTCTCGAAAGCATGTATAACCAGACGACAAAATCCATTAGGTTCAAATCTAGAGAACTTGGTGGCCATTCATCCTTCGGTAGACAATCCGTCAGATTGTCGCGATACCAGGCTTGAACCGAATTTGCTGTGCGCGATGCGATGGTGCTTGGTCTTGTTGGAAGACGTAGTAGTCATCGCCGTAGATGCGTCGTAAGTTTGGGGTTACAACTTCCATTTTAAAGTACGCGGCGTTGATTTTAACACATTTTTTGATAAAAACTAAAGGAAGCTTGTCACGCAAAAAAATAGCTGCCCAAACCATCATTGAGGTTGCACTCTGAAATCTTCGAACGTTCCTCTGGCTTTCTGGAATGTCCTCTATCGTTACTGCTCACAATCGATCATTTTGGGCATTATTCGGCTGTTCGAAGACAAAGAGCTTCTCGTCAGTGAACACAAGCTCATGACTCGCTCTCTCTAACCTCTTCTTCTGGGAGGCTTCTCAAACCCCATGAGCCTGATGTTTATATTTTCAGAACGTTGTGAGCAGATCCCCTGGAAATGTTCAAATCGGCTGCCAAATTTCTTACAGTGCAGTGAACGGTGGTGTTTTCGGCGGATCTGCTTCCTTACGATCTTGTTGTTGTTCTCACCAAACGTGGCCGCCTTCAAGTGGGAGGTCTCATTGTACCTTTTTATGGTTTTGTACAAAGTTTCGTTTAATCTCGAGCTTTTTCAAGTTTCAAAACTGGATTCACATTTATTGGACACGGTATATTCTTGGATCAAAATGAAAATTATATGTTTTATTGTTTCTAATACTTCTTTGCATTGGACATTTCGAAAATGTGGCCAGAGATACAAAATCTGTATTTAAAATGTGAAAATGCTAAATCGAGGAAATATAATTCTTAAGTTCTTTTAAGAGTTACAAAAATTTTGTAATGCAAGATTTCTGCACTTCATCAAAAATAACTCCTTCTTTACCCATCTATATTTGGAAGTCAAAATGTGCTCTGGAAAACCACAGTTCATTTTAATCAACTGTTAATTGGCAGGAATTTCTTTTTGTTGGGCAAGCCTTTGTAACTACATTAGGCTTTTGCTACGAAACTTTATTTACTCATTCATGGTTAACCTTGGGTGTTGATCTGCTCAAGACTTTGACTTCAGATATTAATGATCTCATCCATTTTCAATTAATTCTTCTTCCAACTTCTCATATCATTTGAATTCTTCAGCTTTCCGTTTCTGGTTTCTCGTTGAGGTAGTTAAAATAAACACATTTTCGATCAAAATAATCGAATCTATTTTTCTTACAATTTCATGATCAACAATCTCTGGTAAATTATCTACTGATTTATTGTTTTTGTATCAATGGGATTTGCAGTTTTCTTTTTCTAGACTATCTTTAGTTAATTCTATTAAAGCTATTAACTCGAAAAGATCTTGTAAAATATGCAGGATAGTGGTAGATCACATTAGGCCTACTATTATGAGAAATATCATAAACTGGACACTGCACTGCACTACAGGTTTATAGTACTTATTACTGCTTAACTGTAAATCTTAACAGAATCGTCAACATTTTACTTTATTTATCTTTCTTTCTTTTCTTCTTGTTTGATTTGTTGTCCTTGTGGGCTGTGCCCAAGAAGGACTGCTAGTATTATTCTATATTGGACCAGGCTGTCACGGTTTTCTGATTTTCACAGGTTTTGGGTAATCAGTTTTGTTTACATGGTCTATAACCTACCTTAGAAAAACCTTTTCATTTGACAATAAACAGTAAGCTCTAGATTATGGATTATGAAAAGTTCAGAAATAATAACACATAGCATGTTTATAAAATTATAAAATGGAAAAAGTAGCTTTGGGCAGCAAATTTGTTTACTGATGTTGAGCTTATGTCCTTCCAGAGTTTCTTTAACTAATTAGAATGTTGTTATTTGGATAATCAAGGAGAGAAATTCATTGTGTAAACAGCAAGTTTAGCTTACACTTTGAGTATTTTTCAATCACGACAATTGCAAAAAACTGAAGATAGTGCTTAATATGATAACTGCTAGAACTACCTAGTTCTTAGTATTTAGGCAGATTTCTCAAAATTGTACTTTTGTTTTTAATTGATTTCTTTTGAAACATTTTTGGTTGAAAAACAAATAAATAACACTTCTTTCACAAAATTAATAACAAACTGCTTCCTAGTGAGTTTGTTATTCAGAAATCTTTTAGAAGTTTTATTTAGTAATTTCCATTTGAAATGACAGAAGAAAGAACTACAATAAAAATTACTAAAAGCTTTCAAAAAAGTTAGTTTTCATACTTTCAGGAAAATATATTTTTTATGGGGACACAAACTTTACTAATATATTACAAAGAAAAATAATATTATATGTAATAATGAATTCTTATTTATAAAAAAGATATAAAACACAAAGTTATGAATTATTTAGCTTCATTGTGTTTTTAGTTGTTTCTAGATTCCAGTTGATCATTTTTAATAATCCTTTCATTTCCCTAGTTCCTGAACAACCACACAGTGAATTTTAAATTAAAATTACATACATATAGTTGCGACACGTAGTACATTCAAAGCTTCTGTCGTGTTTTATATAAACGGCACGAAAACCCCGAGTTCAATCCATTTAAATATACCCAGCATTTAGTTGTCAGGGAAAATAAATTGCCTCTCAAAAATGAAACCATCAAGGTGTCCCTATCAGAATTAAACATGGACAATACAAGATGTAAAACATTTAGTTCTTGCTTGTCTGGTTATTATTTTCCTCTAAGAAGTAAATAAAAGTTTGTGGTTCTGGGCCTTGCTATAATTTAATAATGGAATTTGAATCCATATGGCGGCTTTTAGTTTACCAATATTTCTTCAATATAGCAGGGGTCAGATGCTTAAAGCATTACTTTATATATACAGTAAGGGGGAAATGTGAATACGAATATAAGTGCCCTGGGGATAAAAATTGCATGTGGCGTATGGAAAAAGCAAAGTTTGCATTGCCTTTCAGTACGAATATTGCTTTGGGGAGGGCAGTCAAAAGTGGACGGTCACCGGCTAATATTAAAGTTAATTAGTTCGACATTGTCGGCTAAAAGTTAAGTGAAATTAATAATAACAAGACCTTTGTATAAAAATGTTTGTGTAATTTTTCATTTTTATCAATAAATTGAAAAAATGACTTGATGAAAGATGATACTAATAGTTTTAGAAATAATTATAATCCCATTATCTGAAGATGTGCCATCCTTCACCGTATAGTATTTATCATTTTGTTAATCAATTGTATGACGTAATTCTCGTCGCGGATTGTTAACCGTCAGGTTCACTCACATAACCGACTGTATTCCACAATTACACATTTGCACGTGTCGGTTAGAGCTTTCAGCTCGTTGCCCTCTATTTCGCTCTTCATTCTGAATTAACAATTTACAAAAACTTCAACTTTTTTTGTTTGAAATGTTTTTGCGTACGTGGTTGTTCTTTTAAGAATTTTCTTTTTATGTGTTTTTTTAAATATATCTACTTGAACACAAATCGTAAATAAAATAAAAATTCACTTTATCAAAATCGTATATTATTCGTGGGTAAAAGTATTTTTGACCTTAAATGACTTTTTACAAGTAAGTAGATTTCAGAAAAACGTAACTGAATAAAGTTGATTCATCTTCAGAATGTATTTCCAAGTATATTTTGAATTCAATTCGTATAATGGAAATAAAATATCATAAAAAGATAGTATCAAATAAGATAACTTACTTTGATCTTTTACCACTTTCAAGTTCAACTAGATTCTTTACAGTTACATAGTAATGGCAGAATTTCTCATACCCCTCAATACGCTGTCTAAAATGAATCGTCTCATTCATAACAAAAATACTAAACTGATATATTTCGCTTCCACTTGAATGTGATTGCAGCTATATCTTCTTAACTCTACAAGCATTGGAAGCAGTAGCTTAACAAGACGTTTCAACTGGAAGACTGAGTATCTTCAGTACTTTATAATGAATACCTTGCTTGAAAAGCCTGCCATAAATTTATTAAATTAAAAATATTATCATCCACAAGGCATTAAGTTTACTAGAATCTACAGTGATACTCCAAAGGTGTATGTAGAGGGGACGCGGATGGTGGCTTGTCCAGAAACGCTAAAATTAGGAAAACGAATAGATGGTCAGAGAAGATCTGTTCTGGTTTTCTTCATCTGTGGATTAATATAAGTCACAATCGATACCAAGACCTAGAGATAATGGCATGATCAAGACAAAAATAGCATCAGTTTTGATTTAATTTGTTCTGATATCAGGCATATTATATTCATATATGGGACGTTTTAGATTTTAAATGCTAAACTTTTAGAACATGTAGAGGAATCAAAATAGGACGCGACCTTTAGATTTCTACACAAAACACCTGCTGGCTGTCGCAAAATGTTAAAAAAAAATGTTTGCTGTATTTACGTAGTATTGCGTATAACCCTGCATCACTAACAACATTTGGAAAGATTGAAGATGCGTCAAATACTGTTTTGAAACTTTAATAGCTTCAGATGAGGACCATAAAAATGCAAAATAGATGATAGCAGCGTGTGATTTACAATATTAAATGCTTTTGATAAACCTGGCAAATCAAAGTAAATCTTTACATTTACCAGAATCCTTTATTTAATACTGTACAGTTCAGTAAGGATTTTTTTCTCCGCTAAAAGAAAGAACCAAGTTGGATCACAGTTCCACCGTTTGTATCGTTGTTCCATCGTGGTTTTCCGCGGATTTCCCTAGTGGTAAAGTAACCAACACGAATTCATCGCCGCTTCTCCATTCCAGCCAGGTATCACCGTGACCGACGAGACAACACGCCATGGAACCGGAACATCGAGGTACTGCCGTCACTAACTCTGTCCCTACAACATTCCTGTCTTTTCCAATCGTGGCCAAAAAGAGATTTTCTTCTAAAACGACCACTAACAACTTAGTTGCTCTATTATCTCTTTATGTTGGTTTTATTATCAGGGCCGATTTCCGGATTTAGTGCACCCTGAGACAACTTCAGATTTCTGAGCCGTTGCATCTTACACCAAGCAGCATTAAGATTCTTCTAACCTAGAAGACTTAGAGTAAAGGTTACTGTTAGTAAAGTAATTTATTCAGCAAGCCAGGGTGGTTGGAAAGTCCGAACAGCTTGAAAAGTTTGAGCAGTTTGTTGTACATGCATTCGGGTCCAAAAGCTAGACATTTAAAAATATGGTCTTGCCTGTCTAGATTAACCTCGAAGATATCTTGGTAGACATTGTCTTACATGAAAAATTTTTGGTTTTGTCGGAATCACTGATTTGAAATCAATAAAATAGGAAGGGAGTTTTTGTCAAGCGTCTAGTTCATATTATCTGACATAAGTTGAACAAAATTTATTTGAACAAAAAGATGATGAATATCGAAAAAGCCAAAAGGAATGCCCAATTCGGGGCTAGTCTATTCAATACAAAAATTACTTAAAGATGCACGGACGCTTCCTCTTCCTCTTCCCTTCCAAGGGGTTGAATAACAAACAGAAGAAACAATCATTTTCAACAGTTGACGGAAGTTGCTCATACGTTATTTGACACGAAACAACGCCCCCAAGAACCACCAAACCAATAGAAATCGATTCAAAAGAAAAAATCCCATCTAAGATTGTTTTAAGCAGATTTCATTAGAGTGAAGTCACGGCTCACAGGTACTCAAGACCACGGCAATGTTCCTCATAAAGTGAGAAGGAAAAATGTTTTAAAACTCACGGAATATTAAGAAATAGACGAAGAGAATTCACAGTTCTACGCAACAGTAAAAGAAAATATCTCTATTGTCTGAAATGTTAGAACCGTGTTAATACTGCTACAATTAGTAGTTTGTAGAACAAATGCAACACACAAAAATACAAATCTAATAAAATTGAAAGAGTCAAGTCAAAAAGTAAAAATTGCTCAGTTGTAGCTGCATCTTTTTTTGAGACCAGATTTGGTCTGATTTCTACAGGTTATTGCGGTACTAATAAATCTTATAGAATTTTGGCCTTTATACACACAGTTGCATGCTTAGTCAGCAAGATGAACACTTATGCGCATTCCGAATCAGCAGTTGTGTGGATAGATAACACATGACTACATTTGACTAGTTGATTTGTTGAATCAATTTGACGAAATGACAACAGATAACAGGCCAGAGAGTCGTCTAACAGGCTTAACGTCCGAGGCCGACCCAGGTTTTATTAGATTTATAAGTATTATACAAGCAATTCCGAATTTGCAGGGAAAATATGATATTATCGTCTAACCACCACGAAGCAGGTGATTCTGATATGTTAAGTTTTCATATACGTGGGTGGTGTGATAAGTCTTTAGATTAACATAGAATGAAGTGTTTTTTGATCAAAATCGATTTTATTTTTCTACATAGTCCCTTTTTAGTTCTATATACTTCATCCATCGATGCACCAACTTTCTGATTTCCTTCAAAAAGTACGATGTCTGAAAGTCTGCAAAATACACGTTCACGGCGGCTATCACTTCATTATAGCTCGTGAATTTCTTTCCTCCAAGCCATGTTTTCATGTTTGGAAAGAGAAAATAGTAGCTTGGGGCCAGATCTGGAAAATACGGGGCATGGGGAACCAACTCGAAGCCAAGTTCATGAATTTTGGCCATCGCGATCATTGACGTGTCTTGATGAAAGAGAACTGTTTTCCTCTGCATTTGAGGTCGTTTGGACTGGATTCTTTTCTTCAACCTGTCAAATAATGAAGCATAATACAATCCTGTTATTGTTTTTCGTTTTTGCAAAAAGTCTATAAACAATATGCCATGTGAATCCCAAAAAACAGTCACCATTACTTTCCCTGGCGATGGCACCGTCTTCGCCTCCTTCGGAGCAGGTTTTCTTATTGCAGTCCACTGTTTGGTTTCTGGTGTGTAATAATGGACCCATGTTTTATTAACAGTTACAAATCGCCGCAAAAAGTTCATTGAATTACGCTTGAATCGATACAACAGCTCCTTTGAGATGTCCATGCGCACGCGCTTTTGGTCCAATGTCAACAAGCGCGGTATCCATCGCGCAGACAGCTTCCTCATGTGCAAATCTTTATGTAATATTTTAAAAACGCGTTGTGTTGATATGCCTGTGGTCTGTGCTATCTCTCTTATTTTCATTTGACGATCATCTAACATGATTTTATGGACTTTTTCGATGATATTCTCAACGGTTGCTGTTTTTCGGCCTTCCCGGACGTTCTTCATCAAACACACTCGTACGGCACACTCTGCCACCCAGTTTTCACGGTGGCGAAAGAAGGGACACACTCCCTGTAGACAGCGTCCAACTCGACTTTTATTTCCGTTGGAGTTTGACGCTTCAAACGCAAGAATTTTATAACTGAACGATATTCGACTGGCTTCATTTTTTACAAATCATTGACATCGACTGATACAACAAACGACTGTGAAGCAAAAACTACTCGTCCGAAATTGGTGACATTTTCAGCAGTGCCATCTGAATGAAGAAGGGACCATCGTAGCTGTAAAAGCATTTTGACCTGTGACGCCATCTTCATGGTCAGCTTAAACACTTATCAAACCACCCTCGTAGATATATAGATGAAGGTATATTAAAGAAAAGCGAGAATATTTTGAATAAATACCAATTGGTTACCAAATTATTAACAGCGGTAGGACCCACTCGGATATTATAATGTGCCAAAATCTACGCCGTGTAACAAGCATAAAAAGAAAACTACTAGGTACTTAATTTTAAACCATTCTAGCACAATTTTTTAAAATCAATTGCACTATTATGAAGTCAAACAAGTTTTGCATGTGCATCAACATTTTACGAAAGAATGCCTGTGAAATTTTCTAATATCTGCATATTGAGAATTTCTCTACATCGTACCAATCATTCTTGTGAGGCCATCATAAGCTCAAGTGCTTTGCTTGTAAAAGAAACAAACAAATCATCTATTTATAAACTCCCAAGTCAATTTTTCTCTAAATCTAATAAATTTCCTCTTTATTGCTTTGAATTATTTACTATCCAGTCGACTTAACCATGTTACTATCGTAGTGGTATTACCAGTTTATAACACAAAGGAAATACTAACACGCAAACCTTATGTTAGGGTTGCAAAAATTGTCCCAAGTTTTATTAATAATATATGGACATAAAACGTGTTTTAAAACTCGCTCCATATATATTGAATGCAAGTCTAGACGTAACAATCTGCGTGACTATTATGCCATAATTGTTTTATTGTTTATGGCCGTGAGACTGCAGCAGGTGCAGCGGCAGATTTCTGCTTTACCGGGCGTAATGCAATATTATGCACATGCGAATTTATTTGCTGCTTTTCATGGACTATGTTATAATCTCACTAATTCGTTATTTCATACAATTATAATTTCAGATTATTCCAATTCATTTGGGGAATGCTAAATAGGCTACATTCAATTTATACATCAAATATTCAGAGAAGGTTTCGTCCTGAAAAAATATTTTCCTGTAATGGTTGAGAGGAATTTGAAAAAAAAATCATCTAACCGAATTTTTGTAGGCAGAACGCATTATATCTTGAAATGTTAATTATGTTAATAAAACCCGTAAAATCTCAAGAATTCTCCAAAAGGTAAAGGGGTAAAGTTCTCTCGAGTTAGTCAATTAAAACGCGTATTGACGCAGGAATGCGTTGCTACATGGTAGTATGGAAACTAAAATTGAAGGTATACTGCTCTGAGGAATTTCAGCAGAATAATAAAGATTGAAGTTGCTTTACGCATACGCATAGTTTTAACTTTTAATCAGCCTCCATAATATAAAACTTGACGTTTATTTTAAAAAATAATAATCCAGTTATTCAGCCAGCGCCAGCGGTGAAAGGTAGAAACGTCAATTAAAATCTTTGAAATTGCTGTATAAACCGCATCAGCCTACGGAAATTTATCAAATACGTCGTGCATTCCGACCGTAAACCGCAGACATAACAATAACAATATATTAACGAAAATTGATTGCAGCCTTGATTTAAAAATTAAGTTCCCACAATAATTTTAACAATAGCAGCAGGTATTCAGTTAGTACATAGTTGTGTTTCATTCCGGATTGTAAAATGCACTATCCTAGTTACGAGGTCTTCTGTGTTACGTATACACTGTAATCGACTGGTATGCACCTCGTACTTCAAAGTTATTTAGGGCCGATTGCACCAACGATTTGATTGTCATCAAAACTGATTGTAGATCAGAAAACCATACTTCCTTATGGTTTTTGATTGTCAATCAATTTTGATGACAATTGTTGGTGCAATCGACCCTAAAGTCTGTAGAAATTGCCCATATTGGAAAGAAATTTTTAAAAAGTGGAAAATCAGTTTTCCAGAATTCTTTATACGTTCAGAAAATGAATGCCCACCATCTACATATATACAGATCTAGTCTGTTCCAATCTTAGGAAATAATATCTGTCACGTTTATTTTTATTTGCCTTATTATTAGACTTTGTTTCCACTCATGATAATTCAAGCAAGGTTGCTAAATCTAAATGTATTTTTTGTGAAATTTAACCTTGAAGATATAAATGCATTGCATGTATTGAAATATTGAATTTAAGTTATTAAAAACCAATAAATTAAATTAATTGGTCATTTAGTTAGTTAACCTAATTGTATAATAAGCAGTAAAAATAATTCATCAATTAGCAGACTATTAAAATTGCGTTGTTCACTTGCAAATTGCACCGTTTATAGGTAATCAATACAAAACCAATTTTCATTGGGTGTATGCCTGGTTTTTCATAATTTATTGTTTTAGCAGACATACACCAATGTCTTTTTTTTAATGTTTTAGCTTTTTCCCGGTTTATTATTCTTCTAGTATCGATTTACTACAGAGCACAAAAATTAATTTCGTATGTGTCTGGTACACTTTTATATTCCTATCATTTTTCGAATTTTCATTAAATATTGTTTCAGTCAATAGTGGATAATGCACTGCTATGACCAAAAAAGTGACAGCTCTGGCGAAAATAGTCAAAAATCAATTAAGAGTCACTTATGGCTTATGGGTCGCTTTTTAGAGGCACATTGTTTTTTTTGTCTCTTATTGGATAACACCACTGAGCATCCTGTTTGGCCATGTTGGGAGCTCTGACCTTAAAAAGAGTGAACCTTCCCTCTCGATTTAACCCTTGACACATGAATCGAATCGAATATCTTAAGGCACTGTGATTCTGAAGTGATTCAGAAGAGTAGAAGAAGGTCGTTTTGTCCTCTCTCTGAATATTGCTTTTGTCAGCTCCGATTAGTACCAAGCTCACAGCAATTTTGAGGTTTTTAGGCTTAAATCTGAACCTTAATGAGAAGTGTTGGACATCTGCTAGAAGTTTAAATTCACGAATGGTATACCAAGTTGGTACCAAAAAAAGCGATGGCACCATTTCTTTGATCTTCTATTTAATTCATAATTTATTGGAGCAATTAGCTTCGTATATACTACCATCTTTTTGTTTCCACATGGTACCACATTTTCATTCAAATTTCTTCTCTCGCGGTGTACCGTTCCAAATGCAGATATCTTATTACATTGCAAGTTGATTTGAAACACGATATGGTTATTCTGGTTTTCAGGAAAAGCTGCAAGAAAGACCTCAGTTGGGAGTTTCCAAATCTGTTTGATCTTATCTTTCAGGTAATCTGTAGAAGATTTTGCCCAGCTTGTGTTTTGTGTGGAATATCTTCACGTTCCTATCTATTATTACCTTCAGCAATGAGAAATTGTTTTGAGAGTCTACGAACAAGCTATTAATATCAAACAGTAATTCTTAGTATTGTCATTAGAGGATGTAAGTGATTCATTTCCCTCGCTGTCGATAACATTTCCCAATCCTGACTTGTTATCAGACGGTATCTCATCAATCACCGTAAACAAATCAGTACAGCTATATAGTAGGATGGATTTTTATGTGTCAGCTGTTTAGGATCGTTTAGACAAAGATCTGGATATTTCGGCTTTAAAACTAATTGTGAGATACAATTCGAATTCTAGTAGCTTCACCTGAATCTAGTAGACGTCAAAGGATTAACCCTATCCGCTCTGCATTTGTTGTTTGGATGCTGATAGGAACTTAGAGAGCTTTAAAATAAATATCGAATTTCGCAGTTTTTACATCACTAGAATATATCAAATTCATTACATGGACTTTTAGGTCACATAAAGCAGTCACTCTTTTTGGAAAAGTCATCTTAGTCACTTTTTTTAGAAACAACAATCTTGAGTGTAAAGTCTATAAATTGGAAAGGAACAGTAAGTAGAAGAAGCAAAACTTAAGTGAAAAAGCACAGAAAACTGTAGGAACGTCTGACATATGTAAATAATACAACATAGACTTAAATATACGTACTATTGGATACAGATTAAGCAAAGCAGACAATAAAGCTTACAAAAATTGCAGGATAAGCGAAATCAAATGACAAATCAGTAATAATAAAAACAATAATGCAAGAATCGACAATGACGATAACCTAGCTTACTATCGGTTATTTCTGCCGTACCCTTGATTTAGACAGAGCAGAAAGATAACAATAGTTACTGTTATCAACGAACTCCGAAGGTGTCGTTACTGAATTTGCGAAGTCTGCCTGACTGTCTGTATGTCTGGCCGCATTTTTTGTCAAATTTTAAAATTTTGACTTCAGATTTGGATTCTACATCAAAAATACCGACTACGTGATGTCTTCGTTTTTTGATAACTCTTGGTCAAAATGGCCGCCGAAAATTGGAAAATTTTCAATTCTTTTTTTTAACTTTAGAATCGTATTCTACATTAAAAAAAAATAAGAAAACGTATAGTTTTAGTTTTTTTGATATCACCTCAGGAACATGGTCAAAATGGCCGTCAAGATTTGAAAACAGTAACACAACAGGAGTTCGCTTTGCATTCCCAGATGTTTTTTGACCGAGAACATATATTTAACTCTATGGCGAGTTTCCATAACTACAGCATTTGGTTTCACAAGCAAGTGGTATTAAGGCATCTCAGATTAATATTATGCACAAAATTAAAGAATGCAGATTGTTCGTTATCGATGCAACATTATCTAGTAGTATCTTACCTGAATGACGCGATTTCAATTTCTTCGAGACTGTTTTATGGCAGAGTGTAAAAGTGGAACGTTTTAGAAAGAGATGTAACTATAACTTCGTATAGATTTAAGCACTGCCAGACCCGTCCCTGTCTGGTTCGACTGAGAATAAACTTGAAGCGGCCCGAAGAAAACCCGATAACTCTTCGATTGGTGGAAAAGCCCGAGAGGCCCGAACGGCCCAACAGGGCCAGGAGACCCGACAGAGAACTTTAAAAACTGAGGCTCGGCCCGGCCTAAACTCGTACCTTGGACAGGGCAAAGGCCCGATCAACCCTGTCCATGCAGGCTTCTACGGTACAGTACGAAATATTTTCGATTCGGTTCAGTATGAAGATAGTCCATACGAAAATAAGCTCGCTTGACTCAGTAAGAAAAAGTTTTCGGTCTGGTGTAATAGGAAAATCTTCCTCTTCGATTCAGTTGTAAAAATAATGCTTGTCCGGGTGAGTTTGAAAATAACACCTGCCCAAGTCAGTTCGATAATCCTCTGGTGCTGTTCAGCAAAGCCCGTCCGAATTAATACGGATAAGTAAAGAAAACGACTCGAAAAGCCCGACAGACCTGATAAGCTCGACAGGTCCGACAAGCCCGAACAACCTGACGAGCTCGACAGGTCCGATAACCCCGAATAACTTGACAAGCGCGACAGGTCCGACAAAACTTAACTTGACGTAGGTCCGTAACTTCGAACCGGGTCGCGCAAAGGTCCTACTAAAAAACCCGTCCCGTTCAGGCCTTTAGTATAGAATGCAAAAAAAAAGATAATTTCGAGGAACTTTTATCTTCTATGAATGACATTTATGGAGTATCTAGCAACTGTTGATTGAGCTTTCTGAATCTAGTTTCCAAAAACACATCAAAGATATATGTAAAGACGATCTGGGTTGTCTCCAGATAGTCATACACCGATCTCTTTTAGAGAGCTGTACCATGCAAGACTTCACACTAAAACGTGTCGATCTCTATTTTCACTTTACTCAAGTACAGTAATTTCCATTTTGAGAAATTCTTTTGTGTGGAACGCAAAAATTCTTAAAGTGCTGCATCTTTGCTATAATATTGCAGAAGGAGGTGGTAACACATCGTTCAATAAGTCCCGAGACTAACCCAGAGATGGTGCTAGTAGTACCAAACTAGCCACGTTTCCCTAGAGTGCGAACCTTCACATGAAACGTGTAAAAATTTCACGTCGATTGGACCACAAACAGCAAAATTATCGAGGTTAGAGTAAAGTCACTTTGTAATTTGTTTGAAAAATGGAACAAAGCGAGTTTCGCGTGTTGATAAAACATTGTTTTTTAATGGGTAAAAACACCGTAGAAGCCCAGCAATGCTTGAGAAACGTTACCCGGACTCCTCTCCATCCAAATCAACGATTTGTCGTTGGTATGCTGAGTTTAAACGTGGTCGTACGGACACAAACGATGTGGAACGTTCGGGTAGGCCATTGGAAGCCGTTACACCGGAAAATGTGAGTGAAGTATTCAAAATCGTAATGAAAAATCGCAAAGTAAAGGTCCGTGAGATTGCAGAAATGACACAGATATCATCTGGAAGCGTATTTACAATCCTTAATGAAAAATTGAGCATGAAAAAGGTTTTTTCCAAGTGGGTGCCGCGATTGCTTTCAATGGAACAAAAACAGCAACGAATCGACGATTCAGAGAGCTGTTTATCGCTATTTACTCGCAATAAAAAGGATTTCCTGCGTCGATACGTGACCATGGATGAAACATGGATACATCATTTCACTCCGGAGTCGAATCGGCAATCGTCTGAGTGGCGCATGGCTGGCGAAAGCCGCCCAAAGCGTCCAAAAACGCAGCAATCTGCTGGCAAAGTCATGGCGTCTGTTTTTTGGGATACACATGGCGTCATTTTCATTGACTACCTGGAAAAAGGTAAATCGATCAACAGTAATTATTATATTGACTTGTTGGTACGTTTGAAGGAGGAGATCGCAGCAAAACGACCGCACATGAAGAAGAAAAAAATCCTTTTTCAGCAAGACAATGCACCATGCCACAAGTCCATGAAAACAATGGCAAAAATCTACGAGTTGGGCTTTGATTTGCTTCCCCACCCCCCGTATTCGCCAGATTTAGCCCCCAGCGACTACTGGCTCTTTGCTGATCTCAAAAAAATGCTCCAGGGAAAAAAATTTGGCTCGAATGAGGAGGTCATTGCCGAAACTGAAGCCTATTTTGAAGCAAAGGATAAATCCTTCTATAAACATGGTATAGAAATGTTGGAAAGGCGTTGGAAAGATTGTATCACTCTAAAAGGAGATTATATTGATGAATAAAAATGATTTTTGAAAAAAAAATGTTGTTTTCGTTGTTAGTCTTGGGACTTATTGAACGATGTGTTATATGAATTGACACGTCATCGGACAAACAGAACCTTAGTAGCGCATTACATACAGACGTAATAATAGGTAGTTGAGAGATGAATTTTGACGAACCGTCACCAGTAAGACAGAGACATTCTAACTTAGTTCGTAAAGTAATAATGAATTTGAGGAAGTATTGTTGTAAGCATGTAAACTGTTATTGTAATTATTATTTTAATTGTTTCATTAATTTGGCGTTTATAACAGGGGGCACATTAAGTACGCCCTAAGCTACATCAGTTTTAGAAAGAAATTTGTTTAATACATTTCATGCTTTGTATCTACTATTAACCATAGAAATTGAAAAAAAAAGATACTGAAAATGCCGCTCCTTCCATCAGAATACCATATGCCACATGAATATACTCGATTCACCGTTTTATCCATTATCCCTCCCCGCCGGGTTTTAACGATGTAACACTTCAAGGAAATGTTAGCAAATAACAGACATCTACGTTATATCGAGTATACTGTAGATCGGCACTGTTTTACAAACGTTTTGGTATAATATTACATGCAAAAAATTATGATGATAAAATCTCCACGCAAACCTTGAAATCTTGATCTTTAGTCAGAGTTTTTTAGAATTGAACGTACAGAAGGTTTTTTCTCGTAATTTTTTTGTAACTTTTAAACGATGTCATACAATTTTAAATTCTCTCTTCCCAGTAGTAATTTTCAAATACATTACGACACAATCGAACGCAATTTACCATATTTGCCTTTAATGTAATAAACAACGGTTTCAATTAAATTGATATATTGTGATTTCTAATTGAAATACGTGAATGTATTTTAATCCTATTTGTACGCACAAAAGAATTCCTTTTAATGTCCGTAAACGATTTATAAATAATTAATCTATGGAATCTTGTAGGTATATCGTAAATATTTAAAACCTTGACGCATCGTCAAGAGTAAAATAGTGTATATTGCACAAGCACATGCCGTGAAGTTGATGGATACATTGCTGCTTACTATGCAGAGCTGGTTTTTCTTCAAGCAGGATGCAAGCGGAATGCATGTGCACTTCCCACACAATACAAAAACATTTATTCATTGCCCCAAGTGCCCTTTACCTCTTGACTGTGGTCGAGATGGGTTTGTTAACGAAGTACTATTGCAGAGGAATTAATTGGTGTTGGAGATTATAATTCCGGAATGGATGTTAGCTACTGTTGGCCGGACCGTTCGTTAAGCTCATAACCGCCATTAAGCGGGGATTTCTCAGGTCGTAACATAAACATTTTAGATGAAGCACCTCACGGTCACACGTTATACCTGCGCTAGATAGCAAGTGATGAACTTGTTATCGACATTGTCGTGATATCAAGCGATTTGTCCGGCTCTACATGATCCGCGAGATAAATGCGGTGCCCCGATTCTTCCATCGCGTTTGTAGAAAATATTTCCTGGCTTCGTATTTCTAGCATAAGAAATGAGCTTCAGGATCCATAATATTCGGGAGAAACATAAAATTCTACTCACATTTCAAGCTGATAACACAATAAGGAACGTGTTTTCGTCGTTACAATGATTTTTTATTGCAGCATGTAGTATAAAGACAGTTCCTTTCTCCAAAAAACTCAGTCGGACTATAAAAAAATCTCAAGTTAAACGTGATCTCCATTTCGCATAACGTATTCATATATCCGGTCGCCTGAGGCGCCACTAGATTTCCCTAGATGGAGTATTTTACTTTCAAAAACACAGAGCAACTTGCGGAGTGCCCTCTTCTTGCTGCCCAATTTACATCCTCCTATTGTCTTCGCTCAGTTATGTTTATATAGGACTAACGTTATCATGCAAACCAGCGGCCATTTTTATCGCCTAGAGGCGTTATTATAAACAATATAAAAATTCCCCAGGTTTTTTTTTATAAAATATTGTAGGCATTTATCAGCACTCCTGAGCCAGCAGACTCTGGACTCCGAGAAGTATATAAATGCGCTGCTTGTTATTGTTCTGTTTCGTATGTATTTATACAAGAGCTCTACCGGATCGGTTTTTAGTCGCCGGAATACTCGGAGAACTACTTGCTAAGAGATATATGAACTGTTTTTGTACAAGAATCCTGAGAGCGCCCCGTAAATTTATTTTCTATGCGGTAGCTGTTTTTATTTTTTATTATCCGTATTTTTCGTGGCTTAGCGCGCACATAGAATACATTACACCCCACCTTCTAGTAAATTGTGTGTTACAAATACTGATTAGATGCGTTTTCTGCCTCGCATTTCTTTCCAGATAAAGACGAGTAATCTCAAACAAGCATCTTTGCTAAATGGCGCGTCGGCAGTTTGACGTTGCCCAACTTAAAATACTACCCGCCAGAGAAATTGCAACGCTAGACCGGGAGTTGTTTATTTGATGGCAAAAGAATATCTTACAAGAAAAAAACTTTGGTCGTTTTAACCAATATCCACTTTTTGTCGATTTCTGTTTTGTGCCAGAGATATCCAAAAGAAAGTATTGATGATTGGTCAATAAACAGTTAACTATTGAAAGGGAAAGATGTTGTCACTACTTTCGGATAATATCTTTGCTTAATGAAACCTTTGCAGTAGAGGAGAAAATCTTCAAGTTATATGTAAGTAGTTTTATGAAAGGTGTCCATTGTTATTTTAAATCTACAACGATTAATAACATAGTGAGCTTTTAGGAATTTTGTACATCATCTTGGAAAACTGAAAAATATTCTTTTGCTTCTTTCAGTATTATTATTTTTATGTTGCCGATTTTTCAGTTTCATTTTTTTCATTCATTTGGACAGAACGTTCTACTATGTATATTATCCGTACATTAAGATGTCATCATGCATTTAGCAATTGGAACATTATGGCATTTTTTGTTCCAATTATTTTAGAAACAAAATTAAAACGTAACCGTCACAGCCTGCTTGGTAATTAAAATAACATTTTCATTTTTTTGCCAAGTAAATTATTCTTCGGAAATTAAATTTGAATTTCATTTAAATCATCTTTACAAAAAAAAGTGAAAGTATGGCAAATTACTAAGCTGACGTTAATAGCTGAAAAATAAGCAAAATTTTTTTAAGGCAAAAAGGTAAATATTTCGAAATATTTATAGATTTGTGTTATATCAAATAAAAAAATCTATATCTACATACATAAAATTGAAAACCACCTTTTTTTCAAAGACCTCCATGGGAATTGGTAGGCGAATTCTCCACATGTTTAGAACGTACGAAAATAACTGTGTCGGAGGTAATTGTTTTGATATTATCAATTCCATTCGTTTCTTGTTATTTGTTTCTCATCGTCCCCAACATCGTCATTATAATCTAGCGGACTCGAAAATCATTATAATTCCAATTTCCCGCAATGTTAGCGGGTGCGTGCCTCCGCAGCAATCTGTGTAATGTCCCCCAGCGGGCCGGTAAGCAGCTTACACGGCCGCCACGATGATTGGGCCGAGACCCCACGCATCCGAACTATTATTTTTCTCTCTTATCCACGGGCGCTTAGTGCTATTTGAATGTGTCCCTCGCTGCAAAACTTTTTAGCAGTGTTGAAAATTCGTTTTTATTTCTTCAGAAGATAAAAATTACTTCCGGTTGAGATGCGAGATATTAATTATAACGACTTTGTTGATAATTTTACAGTTTTACAGAGCAATTGTTTCGAACAAAGTTAAGGTAAATTTAACTTTGTTGTCAGAGCGCGACTTTGCGCAATTTGCATTTTACATTCATTTGTGACATATTACCCTCCCCGAGTTAGCGAAGACAAGCAGATGAAATAAATTTCCCAACGAAAAAGAATCTGTTCGCAGATATATTTTATTCCCACCCGATTGCACTTACTTTATTATTGCTTTATGTACGTCATAATCAAATTCAACACGCTGTTCACTCTTAAATTATCTCGTCAATTACTCTCCTTTTTGTTCCATTTGCCTTCCTAAAATTAGGAAAAATAAATTAGCATACCAGCGTTCTAATATTTGTTTTTTCTCTTTTGTTACAGTGGTTACGGACACCGACAACGATGTTAAAACTGTTCTTCATAGGATTACTAATTTCTTCCGCTCAAGCCGTTGGATGTCCCACAGGATGCGTTTGCAACGACGACACATACGTTGTGCAATGTGAAAAAAGCAAACTAGACGTTTTACCAATTACGTTAAATCCAGCCATTCAAAGGCTCGTCCTACGAAATAACAAGATTAAAACAGTGGATGCAGCTTTTCAATTCTACAAGGACCTGCAATATGTAGATCTTTCCAGCAACCACTTAGTAAATATTCCTACAAAAAGTTTCATTTATCAAGAAAAATTGCAAGAATTGCATCTGAATAAAAATAAATTGTCAGCCGTTACTAATAAAACTTTTCAAGGGCTAAAATCCTTGACGGTTTTGAATCTCAGAGAAAACTTTCTGGAAGAATTGCCTAGGGGCTTATTTTCAGTTCTCTCAAAATTAGAGGAGTTAAATCTCGGTCAGAATAGAATATCCAAGATTGATGCGTTGGCTTTTGATGGACTTCTAGCGTTACGAGTTTTATATCTCGACGATAATCAACTAACCTCCGTTCCAACGCCATCTTTTCCAGTTATGGGAAGTCTGGCTGAACTTCACGTCGGTTTAAATTCCTTCACTTTTCTTCCTGACGATGCGTTCGAAGGACTGAATAAGTTATCGGTGCTAGATTTAAGTGGGGCTGCATTGTTAAACATCAACGATGGTGCTTTCAGAGGTTTGAATACCTTACGGAACCTTAATTTAGCAGACAACAAATTACTTAGGATCCCTACTAAACAGTTGTCTCATTTGTCACGCCTGGAGGAACTAACGATTGGACAAAACGAATTTACAACGGTAGAATCCAATTCCTTCAAGGGATTAAGCAATTTAAGAAAACTGGATATTACTGGTGCTACTCATTTAGTGAAGATAGAGAAAGGTGCTTTTAACGATAACTTAAATATAGAAACGATTATATTAGCGAGTAACCGGAAATTGGAAACTATAGAGGAAGGAGCGTTAGTTGGCCTACCCAATTTAAAGCATCTGATATTGAAAGAAAATGCGTTTAAAACGTTTTCCGAGTCGTGGTTGTCGTGGAACGAACTGAGAGTTTTGGAACTCACCGATAACCCCGTCGAATGTGATTGCCAGATACTGTGGCTTAGTAATTTAATGGCTGTTAAAAATTTAACGACAGTGCACTGTTCGTTTCCGATGCCCTTGAAAGAAAGGTCTTTGAGGACACTTGGAGCTGATGATTTAGGGTGTTCTTTTAGCGATCCGCGCCAACAAGCAATTCTAGTGACATTGTGCGTGAGTGCGGTAATACTTTTAGGAGGTCTAGGTTTATTATTGTTCAGATACCGCCAACGTGTTCGTGAAGCCGTTAAAGATTACAAGTGGAATAAACGCGCGATAAGCAGAAAAGAGCACGAATACCAGAAAACCTTCTCAGACGACGACTATATCATGCGATCGGCTCAACATAACATCAAGCCGATACCGGTGACGGAATTGTAGCTAGAGCTAAGCGCGCCGCCCTCTGGGGTATTCTGTGTCGATGGAGGCGAGGGTCGGCGTGCTAGGCCTCCACGAGGGCCTGGGGGCACACTCCCCGTCACGGGATTTACTTATATCGCCGGAGACTCATGTAGAGCCCACTCTCTAAAGGCTCTCCATAAAGACAACAGAAACGGATTCTCCAGGTATCCCAGTCCCATAGATATTTACCAACATTAGCCACGGACTCGAGTGTTCTTTAAACTGAGCAATAAATGAATCCATTCCAATATGTGATTTAACGAAAAATAGAGACTGTATAGTAGCGGCTAAAATATATTTTTATCTTTAGACGTTCGATCACGTAACGCGCATTGCATAAAACGTTTCGTTTTTCCCTTTCTTTTATTTTAAACCGCCATTAAGTTGATTTTTCAATCCGCGTCTGTTGCGTGATCTGAACTGGCATCTCAATTCCGTTGTAGAATCAAGTATTTGTGATGTATAAATATTCAGATTGTGATAAGAAATGACTGCATAAGGTAAACGTTGCGTTTCCTATAGGTGTTATTAAGGAGTTTTTTGTAGTACCTAACGTATAATTTTTCAAGCTTGATGACGTTAACTCATAGGTCCCTAGGAATACCGACTGATATTAGTGTTCATATTAAACGTGTGGTGATCTACGAGTTTATGGTACCTATTTAGTGTTAACTTCTAGCACTTCTTGCCACTTACACTTTATATGGCACTTAACCGATTCAAGTTGCACAAATGATTTTTTTAAAATTATTTTTATTATAAATTCCTAGTGATCTTAATTCTTACTTTGAGTTATGTAGTCATTTTAATATGTTACTTTACTCAATTGTATAGCAGTATTGTTGTTAAAAAAAAAAAGTAAAAATGAAACAGAAGATTCAAATACTATACAATTTTCATTACTAAATCAGAATTTCTTAATTTGTATTTTTGTACAACAAAACTGTTGCACAGTATGAATAAAGTAATGCACAACTGAATTTTCCCTTCCAGGCAGTTGATGAGATTTTGTATTTTCAATAGTTTTGAGAATATTTAAATCGTCTGTATATAGCCTATATGCAATATTTCTATTATACATATATTTGTAAATATTCTAAATCTAGATCCACAGATATTTATTGTTTTATTTTTGAATCGTTTGTGTGTGAAGTGATAAAAACTAAGTTTCATTAATGAGGATTAAAAAAGAAAAATTGTCCATTCCTTTCTTTCATCGATGAGAAATGTTGATTGCAATTTTCTGTACTATAATTTGTGGTTGTGATTGTTTCATTTTTACGTAAAGTATGCATTGTGAATGTTATTTTTTTATAATATGTAATATTTAAGTTGAATACAATGCCCTTTCTTTATAGACACCAGTGTAATGTCATTTACCCACTGTCTTTGTCATTTAAATTATTTTCTTTTTATATAAATAATTTATTTTTTAGTTCAACAATACAGTGGTGTAGAACATTTGAACACAATACGATTAAGCTAGTCATAGTAAGTTAAAAAAATCGAATGTGTGAGTATCGTATTTTCCTTTTGTGTAAAATAAAACTAAGTGCATTTTATAATGTAAATAAATATTATAGTGTTTTGTACATATAACTTTATCGAAACTAATTATTACGAATAAACGAAATATTTCAAACAACTAAGGCTTTTATTTTTTTTTTAGATTATTATTAAGTATGTACAATCTAATAAACTGTGACATTATAGTATTATACAAAAATATATTGATTTGAGAAAAATTAAAATTAGATCTACAAACACATTTAATGCCGTTAGATTAAGAGATTTCTCATGATTTTAAGAATGATTATTACACAATAATAATAACAACACAGTATGCAATGCACATGTGAAACTTATGGTTCTTAATGCATAACAAGCAAGAAAAAGAGCAGCATTAAATAAAAAATATAAAAACTTGAATGCAAGTACATTGCTCATTTCAGTTTTTTTTATTTCAGTTTCTACAAGCAGAGTAACTACACTATAATATGAAAGTCTAGACAAAATTAAGAATCAGTACATAATCTTTTAAAAATATATAAGGTTTCCTTATTTTATGAGGTAGCTATAGCAATTGACTAATGCATTCTATAAAAACTTAAAGCTTCAAATCATGAATACATTTGTAAATTATGTAATCTTGGTATGCACACACTATAATAGGGTGCCCAAATAAATAATTAGTTCAGGAATACATTTCCAAACATTTGTTTACCATACGTTCGCTTTCAACCTTTGGTCTCAGTTGTTCACAGAGAAATATTGCATTTATAACACTTATATTAGTATCAGTACTATTTTGTTATTAATTCACCATCCAGTGTTGTCTTAAACTCACCTGAACACCTTTTCAGTTGTTGGTTATTTTTTACATACAGATTTTAAAAATTTATTAAGTAGATTGACTTTGAAAAGAACATCTTGAATTTATTTATTGTAAAAGTTAATCTATGTGGTAGGTAACTGTT
>VTPC01002196.1:0-25820 GCA_011009095.1 Ignelater luminosus
GGGAAATAATAGATACATAACCGCTCATTTAAGCAAATCAATGAAGATTCAGATTCATGGTTACTTGATCGATGTAAAAAGATTTTAAACCAATAATTCTAATTGAATTAGCATATCGTATTTAATTTACTTTGTGAGTAGGTATGTAATACAAAGCATTTCTTCCTATAACATTTATGTTTTATTGTTTTACATAAAATATGTTCGTTTCAAGGATGATGGTTGACACACATACCGTTTATAATTATACAGATTTTATTCAAATTAAAAGTTTTTTATCTTATCTCATTCGAGAAAAAGATAAATATTGTGTTGTTAAAGAAAGACTGACTGTAGAACCAAACAGAAAAAGGACTGCGTGTGCTCAAGACAAAAAACTATTTCGACGGATAAATGAAAACGCGACCTTTAAACATTTCACACAAATGTCTGAATGTTTATCGATTTCTCTTGGTTTTTCAGTTCTTATAACTTAAATATCCCCGAAATAAGGTAGTTAAGTATTTATCATTTTCTAATATAACACGTAAAGTCTGCCATACGTTTAACATCATAATTATTCAATCATCATATAATACGATTTTAGATGAAAAGTCACTTTCAAAAATGAAAAAAATATTTTGCAAAGAAATTACATTATTAGAAGGCATTAAAAATGAGCTAAATAGAAATACTGAAATCAAATAGACCTACCATTAAAAGAATAAGATCTCAAGGACAAACCTTCAATTTTGAAATTGTGGACAGTAGGAAATTAGTCATTTCCGTAACCGCGAAAAGAAGTTTTCTGAATTTTAGTCTATGGACGACAATCTTACCTACTGCAGTGATGTTGACGGTTTGATAATATCTATACGCTGGTTTGATGGAAACCCTTGAACGTAAACACAAACCAGAAGAATGGCGACTGTTCATTGATGCATCTTAATTTAGTTTGAAAGCAGTTCTATTGCACAATGGCAATGCATTGCCTTCAGTTCCCATTGCATATTCAGTTCCCCTAAAGGAATCTTAAAAAACTATGAAATGCCTTTTAACGAGCGTAGACTATAAACAATACGAGTGGAAAATTTGCGAAGATTTGAAAGTTATAGCTTTGTTATTAGGAATGCAACTGGGATTTACAAAATGCAGTTGCTTTTTGTGCATTATGTCGTGAAAAGTTGGTCAAGATAGTTGTGGGAGAAAAAAATATTTTACATGAAAGCCTTGTGGATTTGTTCCTTTGCATATAAAGTTAGGGCTGATAAAGAATTTTGTAAAAGGTGTGGACCGTGGTGGAAGAGGTTTTCAGTACATACCATAAAAGAAAAATTTCCAAAAATTAGCAAAGCTAAGATAAAGGAGGGCATATTTGTGGGTCCCCAAATTCGGCATTTAATGAATGACAGCGGTTTCGATGCGGTTCTACAAGGAAAAGAAAAGGTGGCGTGGAATTGTTTCAAATCTGTCGTAAACGGCTTTCTGGGCAACAACAAAGCGGAAAATTTCAAAAATCTCGTCGACGAAATGTTGACAGCTTACCGTAAAATGGGATGCAATATGTCGCTAAAGATGCATTATTTACATTCCCATTTGAATTTTTTCCCAGACAATTTGGGAGCTGTAAGTGATGAGCATGGGGAGCGTTTCCATCAAGACCTTCCAACGTTGGAAAGCCGGTACCAGGGAAGATGGAATTCGAACATTTTGGGTGATTACTGTTGGTTACTGATTAGAGAAGACCCTAATCCATGATTACACAAAAGAAAACTGTCAAATAGAATATTTTAATGGGTTTTATGTACATTTTGTAATATAAAATGCATCTAATTACTTTAGCGTTTTATTTCGAAACAAAATCATGTTTTTCTCGAAAACTATACGTGCTAGGGAAAAACCAAAAGCAGATTTGGATTAAGCATGAAAACATGATTCAAGATCACCTATTTGTAACTAGCAATTAGAAATAAAGTTTCAATTTGTTAATTAGTGTAATCTACCACTAATAAGTAGTATCTCTGTATATTTTATCGATTTTTGACGTACTTTTCTTTTTACGAAGCTGTTTTATATAGAATTGTAAAACTATAATATTATTTTACTATAACCACTTTATTGTTTTCCAGACGGAACAGAAGGAACGGATCTGGAGTATGAATCGCAATTTGTCTTCCCGAACGGTTTTATCGACCATAATGGAATTTATTATATAAACAGTAAGTAAGAATCTCACCTATTGTTATATAATAAGGAAGTTCACTTTTTCTTAATTTTTGTTTATCAAATTTACTTGCCATTTATAAAACCGGAACAGAAGAACACCCGTATGTAATTATACGCTTGGCTATGGCTCAATAACAGTTTAATTTAGTAATGAAGACGTGCCATTTAATTTAATGCGTTGGCATTAACAAATTAAAACGATGGCCCTCTATTGTTTTGTATTCGTCTATTTGTACATTCATTTGTACTAGTACTTATATTAAATTTATTACCCTCTTTGTCTTTCTTTCTCTGCTTTTATAGATTAGTCCACGCCATGAATTATAATTTGATTGAAAAGAATTGCTTTTAATGAATAATAGCTATCGAAACTGAAAATGTTAAATAGATCACTAGGGATATCTCGTTTTTTTTTATTACAGGTTTCGAACCATTCCCTTTTGTTGTTTACAACGCCCCTATCTGCTATCCAGAATATCCAAGTTCAAGGTCCAAAAGATACAGCACGGATTCTTTGGTAAGGAATTTCTAAATTTCTTAATTTATTATTTTATACATCAGGTGATGTATGATATTGAAGCATATGAAAATAAATTTCATCGACGTTTCCATTCTAATTAATTGTCAAACAGTTATAAAACGATAAGATAAAACTGTTTGTCTATATAATTTTATATCAAACGTTCAATAACTCGAATTTAATTAAAAATTGTATTATTGGGAGTTAACAGTTTAATTAGCTTGTTAAACCGGAAATACTCAAGGGATACCGCAATACTTGATTGTCCCTAAAGGTGCGAGTTTATATTTAAAATTTTAAAAATAAATCTGTATTATGCGCAAAATTGAGAAATTGCAAGTTTTGTTTACAGTATAATACTGCGCTACTCATAGTGCTTGCAATAAAAATATCCAAAAATAATAATGTGTGTATTTACTAGTAAAGATAATCCCAAAAAACTTTGAACCATGACTTGCAACATAACTCAAAAGTTATTTTCATTGAAATTATAATAAACAGCAGTATTTTTATCAGTTACCATTTAAGAAACTATAAGCATTGAAGAAATAAAAAATAAAATAGACTTTAAAGCAATTGTTCCTGGCAGAAACCCAATCACACTGTATTAAATATGATATTTATAAATAAAACATTGAAGTGATAAAAAGGAACTTTCTGATCATTAATATTTCCGTAGTCAATTTATGTCAAATTTGTGAATGATGAATGAATTAATTATTCCTTTGAAAATTTTCCAAAATTTTCTAAAAATAATGGCTGTTCCGTGCTTCAAAATGAAACACAAAATCTACATATATATACTCAGGAATATTTCAGGCGACACTCCAGACCGCTGAGGTTCTGAAGAATTGTCGCCATCAATTTCGCGGTTTATTTCTGAATAGTCTCACATTTTTACTGCAGCTGTCTTTATTCTAAGATTTTCATAGACATTTCCTACTAAGTATAATACATATTTAGACATAAATTAAATAAAAGAAATAAAATTCTATTTTTAATGATAAAATCACAGAACACCATTATCATCATCATTGTTATTATTATTTAAAAATCAATCTTTTCAGTAAATATCAATTTTAGCTTAAAGTAGCTCTATTCTGTTAATTAAAATAAGATAATCAAATATATACAGTGTGTTCCACTTCTCATCTACTCGTGTATATCTATCTTTTTTTGTTTATTAGATTGATTTCAAATTTTATCAAACTGAACCCAAAAGTCTATATATTTTTCTACATTAGTCTTTCATAATAGATTTTTGACTTTTTCATTTATTACTTACAGACAGAATCAGTAAGTCCACATAATGAAGAAGTAAATCCAGAATTACCTCAAAACAGCATTGGCGAACGTATAATAAACAACACCCCAGTGTTCACACATAATTATATACAACCATCCGGATATTACTATAGTAATGGAGTTTCCAATCTATCCAGTAAGTTCTTTTCTACTTTTTAAATTTTTTAATCTGGTTACAGATAATTTATTTGAAAGGTAATAATAATACTAATTCCAGAAGCATTTTAAATAGTTGGCAAGTTGACAGCAACTAACAAATATCATACATAACGTGTCATTACTCTTTATAAAATCTATTTCTGTTTTTCCTTCATAAATTTTCCGTGCATAATTATTCTAAACTATTCATTTCTTGTGTGCAGATGGACAATATATAATCGAAGAAACAAGGAGAATCAAGAAAAAACGACGTAGAAAAATCTCAAGATCTAAATCATCAAATAATGAGGATTTAACATCCGAAGAATCTGATGATTGTGATTCATCTGATGAAGTTTTTAATCAGTTAGAAAGTAAGAGACATTCAAAACCAAATCGTACACCTTCTGTTAATTCCATTAACCATCAAGTTATTCAAGAATCTGTACAACTGGAAGAAGTTGCACAGTCCGATCAATCAAACACTAATGAGTCTAATTCTAAACAAAACGGTTACGATGAGAACTCAAGGTTAACAAATCAAGAAGATCTTGATGTAATAACAGAAAACTCCAGTGAATCTAAAGTTAATGGACAATCACTCGATAAAGAATTAATAGTAGCAGTTGAAAATGAACAAACTGATATACAATCATCAGAAGAAGAACAACAAGATAAAACAAAATCAAATGCAAACGATGCTCAAAACTTGCTACTTAAGAGCCTACTAAAAAGTTCAGAGAAAAACTCTGAATCAGATCATTCTGATGTTAATAAACCAAACAGTATTTCAGATCCACCAAAAGACTGCATTAATGATGAATTACAAGAATCATCATTAAAACCAGATGCTGAAGAATTCATTCCAAGAACATTAAGACAACATGAACCACTTCCCTTTGATCCCAATGTACAGTTCCTAAATATACCTCCAAATTTTATCCCGGTACCATTTATAAATCATATTGGTGAAATGCATCAGTCTACACCTTTTCTTCCTCCTGGTATACCTATAAATCTTATTCCCCCTCAAGATCCAAAACTCATACCAAATTTTGTTAATTTAGTTCCTAATGGTAATAATTTTGTGCCTAAAACGAATCTTGACGGGTGTACAGCAGAGACTAGTAACACAAAACCATCTCAAGAAGAAGAAAAGCAAGAAGAAATTGAACAAAATGAAGTTTCTACAACGCAACATGAACCAGAAATAACACAAATTAAAAAACAACCGAAAACTGAAATAGACATAGCGAAGATTGTATCTAAGCTTGAAGAAGCTGCAAAACAACAAAGATTTCATGAAACAAAAAGGCAAAATTATAATAATAGAAATGAAAACAAGTGTAATACATCTAAACTATACCAAAATCAAAGAGGACGATATCATAATTACCACCAAAGGATTCGTTCTGGAAATTTAGAGCAAACTTATGAAAAAAGATTCAAAAGATCTGAACTAAGATCGAGACCAAGATTAAATGAAGAAGAAGGCAAAATAAATAGAGTGAAAGTAGAAGAAGCAGCATCACAAATGAAAGAGGAGCAGTTGAAATTAGATGTAGCTTCTAAAGAATCATCCACAATGCTCCAAGAAAGAGACGAGCGCGAAAAGCAAGAAGAAAAACAAGATCTTGTAAATAATGTAAATACTAGGTTAAATGAAAATTGCTCAATCATAAATAAAGACTTTAAATTAGAAAATAATTATTCAGAGACACTGAAAAAGAAATTTGACGCACAGCAAAATGTGACAAAGAGTAGTAAAGTGAATAAATGTCCAAGGTATGAAAGGCATAATTCAGAAAAGATTGAAAAAAAAGTAGAAGAAAAGCCTGTTATTGTGCAAACATTAACATCAAAACCCCAAAAGAGTCAGAATCAATGGATTTCTGTATCGAATAGGAAAAAAAGGAAAAATAAATGTAATGAAGAACAAGGTTCTCTGGATGAACAGGAAGGCATACTAAATGATGATCATCTTTTTGAAAGTTTTGATGTTAATTTATTGGTCGATGTTGTTCCTCCATTAAAGTCTGATGAGAGTAATCAAAATAAAGTCAAAGAGACTGTGAATAAAGAAGAGCATAGTATAGTTAGTGAGAATCAAAGAGATGAATCATCAGTAGTTTTAGAAGTCAAGGAAGAAACAATATCTAATACAGACACAGAAGTAAAAGAGAAACTTCTATTAAAACCAAAAAAGAAGAATGAAGACAAAAAGAAGAAATCCAAAAAGAAAGGCCAAACAAAAAGGGTTATTATTACTGATGTGAATTTAGAAACTGACAAGCCTGTTCTAACAAATCAGAGTGAAGTAAGCTTGAAAGAAATTGATATTCCTCTTCAAAATACCCTACAAGAATCAAATACGCTGCTTGAACATACTGACAATACTCTTCAAATCGACAGAACTCTTCAAGTCGACAGTACTCTTCAAGTCGACAGTACTCTTCAAATCGACAGTACTCAAGATTTGAAACCAGTCTTAAATGAGGTGTTAGAAGACAAAATTGATTTGTGTCTCAGTATTGAAGACACTGCTGATAAATCTATAGACGAAGTGATACCTATCAAAGAAACCATTAATGAGACTCCTGAGAAGAAAAACAAGAAAAAGAAGAAAAAATCCTCACAAAAGCAATCTGTGTTAGGATTAACCAAAATACAATCAACCTCTAGCTCGAGTACGACCTTAAATAATTTAGATGATTCTTATGATTTCCTTTTAGAGAATTCCGTTCTAGAAGATTTTGAGCTAAAGACAAACATTGAAATATCCCAAGAATTAGATAGAATGATTCAGAAAGGTATTTACAGTAATTTAGAAGAAAAGATTAGAGCTTTGCAAATAACTGATCTCGACGATGGATTCTTCAAGACGATGAACTCTTCGTATCATATAGCAGAAAAACCTAATAATTTTATAAATGCTTCAAATTTTGGAAAGATTTTAAAAGATGATGCACACCTGAAAATGCCTAGAAGTAAAGAAGAAGTTGATCAAGACAGTCTCATTAATATCGATTTTTCTAAAATAAGATTACCTGATTTAGAACCTCAGCCATCAACATCTAAAGCGGGTATTTTTTTAGAAAATCCTGAGGTTACTAAAATTATAAATAATACTGATCACAATCACACGAATACACTTCAAGAGACATGTAAGTCAGATGTCAGTGAGAAACTGAAGATTAAAACTAAGAAGGACCAAGATAGCAGAGACGAGGAGGAGGAGGAGGAACAACAAAATATTGAAAAAGGTGAGATACAAAATGCTACGATTGAGCAAGATACAAAAAATCTAACTACTACTTCCAACATATTTAGCTCTCAACCAAAACAAGACACACTGTACCCCATCACCCAGGCAGTAAAGGAATGGATGAACAAGACACGTGAAAACACACCCGATGTGGAAATACTAAAAAGTCCAAATACCATCTACAAGGAATTTTATGAAATAGACACAGAAACTGAATCAGAATCTACAGGGGATTCAAAAAAGGAGCATCAATATCCACCACCTGTCAAATCCACCAGCAGGGAACCATCTCCATTATCCAATCAGTCTAAAGTGAAAAATGATTCGGTGTGTACTGAAACTGAAGGAATTTTTAATGATGATGAAATTACGGTGTGGAGTGTTTCACCTCAAAATAGTATTAAGGATGACTTAATTGACTGTTGGGAAAATGAAGAGGAAATAAAATCTGATAATTTAAAGCATAAAATAATTATAGAAAATGGCGGAATCAAAGAAATCAAGGGTTCTGTACAAAATGGTCATACTAATTTTAACGGACATATAGAGGAAGGTGAAGAGGCAGTTGAAGTTTATGAAAGCAAATATGGAAAAAATGAAGATTTTTTAAAGCTGAAAGCGGAAATTGAAGAACAACGGAGGAGTATGAGTTTTCCAAGACATGGCGACCTACCCTATAGAGCTATTTGTTGTAGCATCATGTAAGATTTTTAAGACTCGATGTCTATTTTTCTATTACTTTTGAGCGTTTGTGTGTTAAAAGTACTTAAATAGTTTATTTTTTCTTATAATATTATACTAATAATGATAATAATGACACGCTGTTTTAAAGATTTTATTGTTTTATTAATGCTGTTATATGTGACAATGCACTGAATATGTTGATGTTTGTAAAAATTTATGATTATCACTTTTAATTACACATGTTTTGCTCACTTTATAGTATATTGCTTCTTCTATGAGTTGTGCCAATAATGTGAAAGTTTTGAATTATCAGAATAAAACGTTGTGATATACTTATATAATGTGTATAATAAAAATCAATTGTGAGTTAACTACTAGAAGAAAGAAATATAAAATTTAAATCTGGAAATTGCAAAACTTTCAACTACACATTCACCTATGGCTTATCTTAAAAAATTTATTGTAACTAATTATTTATTACTGTTTAGAAAATTGAAAATCATTTTGAGTATTTGCTTGTATACTATTGTACAGCATTTCGTGGTCGACATAGGTGCTATAATGAATTCTGATAATTCAATAAATTAATGTGTGTAATATAAAAAAGTAGAAGTAAGATCGGTTTTTTTCTATGCAGCAGAAACATCATACATAATAGATTCACTAATGTGTTTCTAAATTTTTCATGTAGTTTATTTATAAGTTAGATCTCCATTTGTCTTATATATTCACCAACGCATTGAATCACTTTCCACTTTACTCTTCCAAGGTAGATGTCATCATAGTTTTTCCTTCCACAAGGATGACATACCTAGATAACAAGTTTTATTTTCACACTTATTGGACTGATACAAAGAATATGGATAATGGATGCATGAAATTTCACTGGTTACTCTATTAATGAAGCTCTGCATCCCTTTCTTACATTGGATTTATTATTTTACATCATAAATAGATAAGAGATATAAATTCCAATTTAAATCTAAAGTGAGCTTAAAACGTAAAGGAATCATATGTCATTAATGTATGTACTACTATCATAACGTTGTTTAAATAAAACCTTTGTTACAATTCTCTTTTTCTTGAATATGAGAAAAAGAGGCATATTTTCATAATATACTATTTTAAAAGTTGTATCACTATATTACGTATAATTAAAATACATCACATTTTCAAAGTCTTTTTAGCGAATTCTGAAGACTTTGATCACAAATGTTGTATGTATGATTTGAAACACCTAAAGAAAGCAATATGCCATTGTCTAAGTATAGTTATCAATTAAAAGAAAAAATCCTTAAATTTGTAAGTTGTTAATTAGTGTTTGATTATAGGATTGTGAATGATAAGCTCAGTTACTTTTTATCTGAGGTTTGTTGAGGCCTAAAGGTTATGAAATGTGACAAACAAATAGACTGAAAAAATTAAACACGCATTTTAGAAAAAAAATAATAAAACACTTAACGACTGTAATGTAACGTAACTTTGTACCTTTAACGTTTGTGACTTTTAAAAGTCGACCAATCACGAACGAAGTCCTTTATAAGTGCAAAGTGAACGTTTACCATTTATTTTAAATTGTAATCATCCATATATTCATAGATATATACATAACAAGTCATTTGTTTTTGTAACGTTACACGAAGAAAAAAAGAACGTTATTGTTATATAGTTTTTAGGTTAGATAATGGACCGAAGCGCAGTTTTTACTAAAGGGCGCGTCCATTTTACAGTGCTACTAAATTTCTAAAGAAAGAAATACATTAGTTTAAATTGATTTATTATTATTAAGACGAATTTTAGATTGTTTTAAATTAATTATCGAATTGTATATTTAGCCCATTAGAAATTTTACGATGTAGAAATTAAAAACCAATTTATTGTTGTGTTTAATTTTTTTAAAGATGTTTTTAGTCTTTAGATATAGCACAAGAAATGAATGCAGTTGTGTTCCTTTATGCATTAATTTTTAAGGTTGTAGCTTTTAAGTATAATACTTAAAGAAAAATCAGCTGCCACAAGCAAATGTTAGCTTATTATTATAATTATTGTGTTTTATTGTAGATTGATAAGTATGTTTGGTTGTTAAATTTAATTCTTTTGTTGTTATAAAATACTTTTGTTTGTTAATTTTGAAATTTGTGCCTTTGCGAATTTTTAAAAATAAATAAAAACCAATTAATACAGATTTTTATTGATTTTATTCCTTTTTGTTCAGGCTTAATTAGCTATCGTATGTCATATTTTTGAAAATGAAGGCATGTACAGCTTTTTGCATAAGTAATATCGCAAATCCTTTCTTTAATGAAGCAATTAACTAAATATACAAAATCTAATTTCATATTAATTATCCAAAATCATCTTATGGGCTCTTAGGAAACAGATTTTATGTAATTAATGCTAAATCAGATGTTGTGTATTTGATCAATTTATTCATTAAGAGAATGTACTGCAACATTATTTATGCAAAAAGCTGTACATATGTATCAACTACGTTTTTGCTTTATGCAGGAAATGGAAAGCAAACTTGCTGAAATAATCTTTGACTCTAAGAATGTACCTATTCATTAATGATGCAAACCAAGGTATAGGTCATGGTCGTACTAGATCAATACATATTAACTGCCAAGATCTGAGCTAATGGTGAGACTCCAGCATAGATTAGCTTATTTCCTGTGTCAGAAAGTTAATGGTAGTCATTTTGAACACTTGCGATATGTTAAAAATTATTTTATTAACGTTCGTTGAATAATGAGTCTATTACTTAACACCTTTGAAGTTGTTTTTTTAACGGTCATAGATAAATAATTATCATATTTAACTCGCACAAATGTAATAGCTTATTTTACACTTGAGCGATTGTGATACTCGCTTAATTGGGTCATGTTGCAAACTTTATTCTTGTGTAAAACAGTAGCCATTCATTACATGCTTGTTAAATAAGATATTATTTTGTCATTGTTAATTCTGTAATTGTTCTAATTTAAAAAAAAGCTCATATGTTTTAGCAAACTACTACACTTTTTAATTTATATTAAATTTGTAATTTATGTTCTGGAGGGGGTGTTACCCAAACTTTGAAGATTTTAAGAGACATTAAGTAAAGATTTCCTAAGTCCTTTGGTGAAAATAGACTGTACAGTATGCCCATTTTACAGATCCTCCCCTGAATGTTCGGGAATAGGCAACACGTCTTACAATTCAGAAATATCTTTGTGTAATTACAGATTTTAAATACAAAATGGATCATGTTTGTATAGTTTAAACTATTGTTTTCTATAATACGTGTCAATTTCAAAATTCCTCAATTTATATTGGTTAGAAATAAAATTTGCTTTTTTAGAAAACATGATAAGAATAATTATAAATTATTATAAACCCTTAAGAATTTAATAATAAACAAGAAAACTTATTTAACAAAAAGAAAGTAAACTAAATGAATTGGTTTGTACAAAAGTTAAACAGGAGTCAAACCAATGTCAAACAGTCAACTTTTGTCAGTTTCTAAATTCACAGCAAACTATGGTTTGTTCAATTAACAATGCTAGAACGTTTTATATAAAACCCGGCTCTGAACTGTAAAACATGTTGCCTATTACCAATCATCCAGGGGAGAACCCTTACAATGGGTGTATTTTACGGTCATGATTAAATTTTAATAGGCAGTCTCTAACTACCATGGCAGTTAATAATTTTGTCCTTTTTTCTCTCATTAAGATCAGATAAAGCTTTATCGTTTTTTTTTTTAAATTTTAGTAATGACTTTAATCAGGAAGGCAGAATAAGACCCATTTTTGCGAGCCAAAACCATATGTACATAAATTACGCATAATATTTGTTTTCTTGCTTTGGCTCATGCTCTTGTCAGCGTGGAGAACGATCTTTCTCCAGAACAATTTGTTGCAGGAATACTTCAGTATGTACGCAGGACAATATCTATAGTTGGATAAACATCACAGAGATCATATGAATATAAAATCTCTCTTTCGACAAAAAATTATAACAAAATAAATAATATAAGATTATATATGCTCTGCTGTTTTTATCTATAAAAATCATCTATGGTTAAGTTTAATATACAATGTGTTTTTCTATCATATAATTAATATTAAAGCAAATTGCAAATTTTTTCATAGTCGCCGAGAAACTCCATGAATTTAAAATTTTTATCATCTCTCAAATTTTGTCGCCTCTCAAATTTTGCGGCCCCTCAAATTTTGACGCTCCTTAAATTTGTGGGCCTATGCCTAAATTCATCACTGTGTGTAATAACAACAATTTGAGGTTTCATTGGACAAGCAGCAAACGTCTATTTCTGCAAAGGCAAAGATAACACTTTTAAAAGCGCTTTCTTCGATGCTAACGGCGCGTAAGCCTGATTACTGCTCTTGTACACAAGCATTGCCATTTATAGCTTATAGGAGGCTTGAAACCTCTTAATTCTTTTCTAGTACTTATATTCAGGCTTCTGGTCTATCAAAGAACGTAAGAAACACTGGATGCTCCGTTTGAAATTTTAAAGTTGAGCGCTTTTCCAGTTAAACCGGAAATTAGATTCTAATAGACACAAACACTTGAACCAGAAGATGTAATAGGAAGGAAACGCATCTTTCAATAATAACAAAGATATTTACATGAATCCATACTTTTATCCATTACTGTATGTATTGTTATGTTTATCTTTAAATGAATTGGTCAATGTTGGCCAAATTGAGTTAGGATTCTTTATAAGCTGTAATCATCAATAGACCTTTTACCAGTGATGATCCTTGTCTAGCATTGTGACGTCACAAAAATCTTGTTAGGTATTACTAATGGCGGGAAACGAAATTTCCATAAGCTTCAATGTAAAATAGGGCGGACAATTTAAAATTATAAGAAAAACAAAACCCTGTTGTACATATTCTTTTGATTATAAGTATGAATAAAATCTTGTTTATTTAAATATGTTGTACTATTTGTATAAACTGAACCGACAAATCAAATAAACCTATTAAAAGTATGTAATTACACGTAACGAACTTCAAACCAATTTACCATTTACAACATTTAGAGATCGATAATGCCGCAGATACTGTTTTATTGGCATGAAACCTTGTTCTTTCAAGTTTGTGTTGTGTTTACATGCATTCTCGAGTTTTATTACTAATGTCGCAGACTATACTTTGACAAAAGTGCTTTAAAGCCTCTTCAATTTACTTGCATGTCAAGATTCGGGATTGATCAAAGTATCAGTTTTCTGTCTTGCAAAAGAGTTGTACCGCCACAGCACATGCTCAATATGAAATTTGAAAATTTTTGTTTGCATTTGCAATGAGAAATGTTAAAACAGCAGGCTAAAATTTCTAAAATAATGTGTTGATAGTGCAGAATAGACACACTGTATAAATAATCATATAGAAATATATAATTTTTACCATTTTTACTTTGGCAACAAATATTTATCAGTCGGTTAGGTTGGTTAACATGTGTTTTGACAGTGGTTATTGATAATTTTTATCATATACGGAGAAATCAAATAGCATGAATCATGTATATAAAATCTTCAATTTTATTCTTTTTGTACATAGAAATAAATTTAATTTTACTATGTAAGTTAAAAAGCCAATAAAAGGCAGTGCTTTTGTTAATTTGCTAATCCAATGAAGTATTTTTGAGGTTATATTATTAAGAGTGTATTGTAATCATTTTTATCTTTTCAAATTCATTGTGTAAATCTTACAAATATAACAACTGTTTTTGTAAATAGCTAATGGAGAACGAACCAAAGATCAGATGTATGAACATTTCGATGGGAGAATGTCATGTTTTCGTAGACTGAACGCAACGCATCAAATAGGATGTTCTTGTAACTTCAGTATTTTTGTTACTATGAAGGTACTAATCTTTGTATATTTTAGCTAAACGTGATGGTTCAACAGGAATAATTCATTATGTAGAAGAACAGGAAGATCTAAATTTTATTTTAAAAACTGGAAGTGCTGGTGATTACATTCCTATAATACCAACAGTTTTATTGAAACCCGAGACCATAAAGTCTCTAAAAAATAGTGGAAAGATATCAGGAATTGTTATTTATAATGATAATACTAAAATTCCAAAACATTATTCACATGAATTGAAATGTCCCAATCCACGTTCTAATATTGAAAAGACGTGTGATGTACCTTGGAATAAACATGGAACAGGGATTTTACATGATGATGTACCTTTCCCTATTTATTATGTAAATAACGAAGAAGATTTAAAGAAGATAAAAGATTGTTTCCAAAAATTCAATAACTTCTCATATGAAACTCAGTATACACGATCATTGTGTTCAATAGAACTTGATGCATTTATGCATGCTACTACTGATACACCAACATGTATAAGACGTTCAAATTCGAAAACGAATCTGAATCCTGTGAAATTTTGTGACCCATTAGGAGGTGAAAATGTTTGGGCATCTTTATTTCCTATTGAAAATGTTACTGCGAAAAATGATGCTGTTCATGCCAACAATAAAAAATATATCATTCTTGCTACTCATTTAGATACTACATCAATGGTTCATGCAGCTTATCCAGGTGCTGTAAATCCTATTACTGGTATAGTTACACTCTTGGCTACGGCTGATTTGTTAAAGAGAATGGTTAAAGAAGAAGTACAGTATGGTCTGTTGTTTGTTGCTTGTTTTGGTATATGTGTTAAAGTTTTGGTTTGTAGGTGACAATATATTGTTCATGTTGTTTAGTGGTGAAACATATGATTATATTGGTTCACAAAGAATGGTTTATGATATGGAAAAAGATGAATTCCCTATGAAAATTGATCCTGATATTAAGAATCCTCTACCATTGATTCATCTTGATGATATTAGCATTTTTGTTGAACTAGATCAACTTAGTAAAAATAAACAGTTATTTGCAAACCCAACAGATAGCTCTAATAACTCAAGGGTAAATAATTGAAGGTTTTAATATTAATTTTCACAGTACAGTCCAGGTTACACAATACAGTTGAACTTCTTTAAGTCGAATCTCAATTGTACAGTGAAAAGAATTCGGGTTATAGAAATATGAACAAAAAATAAAGTAAAATTTTTTCATACATTTATTGACACAGTAATATCGAAAAAGAATATAGAAATGAATTAACTTCATATAGCTACATTATTTGCATATTAATACATACAATAGAGACAAATGCAGAACTAGAACAAAGCTATTTGTTAAAAAAATCAGTAATCTTTGATTAAAAAAATGATCGTCAATGAAGTTCTTTAAAGTTGTTAACATTTATACATTTCCTCAGTGACATTTTCTTTAGATTACACTTACTTAAAAAAATAGCGCATTTCTTTGAAACTAGAACCTCCGCTGGCGGTGTCAGCGTTGTTGCATCATTGTCAGATGGCAAATCTCTGTTAGATTTATTTTTAACATGATAAACATTCTTCAAGAAACACTTCATTATTTTTGACTTTTTTTGAATAAGTGTCAAATGCTGACTTCAATTCTGACAAGGGAGTATCATCCTCTTTGCTCCAACTGATTCCGTCTTGTTTTTTAAAACCAGCTTTTGTAAAGCAACATTTTATGGTTGCTAGGTGTCCCATGCTTTTGATAAATTTATAATGGCATCTCATAGACTAACATCTGTTATTTGATTATTGTCTTCTTAAGGCAGCTAAAGTTTTTCTTAAAATTCTTTTTCTACACTTTTGCTTTAAAAATTATTGATAATTCTCTGATCCATGGATTGTAGCTTTGCTGTCATATTTGGCGGGAGAAAAACAAGACGAATTGAGTTCAAGGTCTTAACAATTTTTGGATGGGAAGCATGGTTATCCACAAATAATAAAATTTTATGCTTTTTGATGGAAAATTTCTTATCTAAATTAGAAAGACATTCTTCATACAGTTCTCTTGTCATCCGAGCTTTCTTGCTAAAAGTTCCAGTAAAAAATGATTATTCCACTCTTCACAATCAGATTCATTAAATGTCTGCACTTTCACCACAAATAACCTTTTGAACAATGTTATGCCTTTTCTTAAACTTATCAAGCCAGCCTGAACTAGTGACAAAATCAGCGTGTCCAAACATTTGGAGAAATAAAGAGCTTTTTCTTTCATGAGTGGTCCTGAACCATTTTGATCCAATCAAGAACAGTTTCATCAATGTTGTTGTAAGTACACACTTTAAAGCATTTATGATTATTGGGTACACCATCTTCAGCTTTTCTTAGAATTTCTTCACAATTTTTAGAATTGTTGAAAGTATTTTAAGGAATCTCAAATTCTGCAGCAATTTCCTTCTTTCTTACACCTTTATCAACTTCACTTATTAAATGTACCTTGTCTGATAAAGACAGCATGTTCAGCTTTTTTGCCACTCAACATTCACAACTGTTGCAGCAATAGTCAAAATGAAGAATACTTACTTCACTTTAAAATCTCTGCAGTTTATAGCTCATTGAAGGATAAATAGCATTAGGGCTCAACAAATTCTTGTCACAAATTAAGGTATAAAATTTTGCAGACTGAGTTAAGTGATGGTGTAAACACGAACACCATTTAGTGATACTATGTACATACAAATTAAAGGGAAAATCCCAAAATGCTCTTTGCTTTGTTCATTTTTTGCTGCTAAATAAATTTCTTAAAGTACCGTTCATCTTATTTACAATACATATAGTATTGTCATAATAATTCCACAACACAATGTAAATACGTCAATCAAAGCTGTTAGTCATTTCGTTCAAAAGACAAACTAAACAGGTAAAGCTGACAAATGTATCCGGATTTTTTGCATTGTGCAAAATAATTTAAGTTTCTTGAGACTTTCGTTTACATGTTGAGTATACATTTAGCATGGATTATAAATAGAAAAAAAGTTCGAGGTACAAAACTTCATCATTGGGAATTTTACTTTGAGTTACAGAAAAATTTAAAGTTTAATATGTAGATGTTTGACTGTAGTTTTATAAGTTGGAGCAATGTCATTGACTGTTACTGATCTGATAATTTGTGTAAGTCAAGTATTATGTAACCTGAAGGCTATAACAATTTTAAAAAATTGAATTGTCCTTGAAAGTGTCCTATTTAAATTGATTACATTATTACATAATATCTTGAACGTGAACATAATTTTCTTATATGATTTGTAGATGAAAAACTTTATGCAAAAGCTTCAAAATTACAGTAAAAGCTTTGCAACCTTCATGTATGGAAGCCAACTACCTCCCTCTTCTTTACAATCTTTTGTTAAGGGTAATTCAAATTTATCTGGGCTCGTTCTTGCTAATTATAGAAGTAATTACTTAAATAATTACTATAATTCCATATATGACAATTATACAAATGTTGATTATCAGTATTATAACACAACAGAAGATAATACTAGTGAGATACCATTTGATAGTATTCAGTACTATACAGCAAACATTTCTGAAATGCTTGCTCGAAGTTTATATGAAGAAGTAATAAATAAACGATATGAGGGTGATGAGAAACCCAGACTGGAATTGGTAAGTTTGATGATTTTTTTTTAAAATAGAAAGCTTATACAGATATATTTGTTCTGTTTAATTCATAGATTGACGAACTATATAATTGTTATTTGTTGAACCCTGATTGTAAAGTACATCAAGCCATCCAGAGAAAAGTAAGAAACCTTCACTAAATTTGTTTTACTATTTTTACATATCTTATATTTTTTTATTTTATATAGAAATTGGGTGAAACTCCATATAACAGTTACAGTTTCTATGTCGGAGTAACAGTAGTACCAAATCTATTAACTTACGCAATTGGCTTAACGCTTGGTTGGCTCACAGGTGACATCGTTGCAACAAATAAAACATGTATTGGTGATCCTCATATTCCAGTAATATAATTACCATCATAAAAATGATTCTTGATACTTAAAACTTTATTTTCTAGGTTTATCAATATTTTAACATGTCAAGAAGTCTTGATAATTTGAATACTACTGAATGTTTCCGTACTACAATGAATTTTACTGAAGCACTTAGTCCTGCTTTCATACTTCCAGGTATAATAATTTCTTTAATTATTAAATTAATTTACAATTTTTTAATTATAAATTTTAAAGATTATAATTGGAAATCAAACAAATACAGTTCATGGAGTGAATCAACATGGAAAGATTTAACAGTGAGAATGTTTTTAAAACCATCAGCTGCGCATGAACGTTTTACTATAGCTATAGGCTCAGTTACTTTCATTATGTCTTTAATATTGGTTTATTTCGTGAAATCTCGATCTCATATATTATTTGTAACGCCAGAAAATTGGTAAGTTTGCCAGTAAACTTTACTAATTTTTATTTCAACAGTATTCTTTCTTTGCAGCTCACCTACCAGCTGTTAAATTATAGAAGTATTAATTTGTAGTTGATAAGTTAGTAAATTATTTATTTTGTACGAAGGTTGCATTTAATTGTATTGTTTTGAAAGGATTTCAAACATGACTGGGGCACAAACAATTTTGCCAGGGAGAGCACTATTAAGTTTTTATAATTCATCTATAATTAATCAAAATAACTGAAATGCCTTACATTTAGGTTGCTGACTTGCTGGCAACAATGTTAATGCTACCACTATTCAAACAATACAATTTTGTGAAACTTCTCATATTAAAAAGACTAATTTTAATTTAAACTTAATTACTTGCATACATTTTACTTTACATTTCATCCCACTACTGAATTGTCTGTTATTATATTCATTTCAATAAAGTAAGGAATTAAATACTAATGGTGTTTGTTTTTTTGTGTTAACTTAACACATTTTAATAAAGAATTATATTCATCACATGGACCTCAAATCAAATTATTATATTTTTTTCAAGAATACTTTTGAACTACTATTTTAATTTGTGGGCATTCTGATTTACTGAAAAGTTGGGGTTAGAGATTGGTTATGAGAGCTAATTTATCTTGTGAACAAATATTAATCAAAATAGAGATTCTAAAATGTTTAATGTGTATCAGAAGCTAATAAATAAAGAACTAAAGCAAGTTTTTAAATTATATAGGCACAATAAATGCAAATATTTGCCAAAATCGATTAAAACATTTAAACAACCTAACCTCACTTATTTGCATGTATCACATAATTTTAATTTAGTTAGGGGAATTCAAACAAGCTCGCATTTAAGTGGAAGAATTTATAAAGACTCCGAAAACGTTTATGCCTATAATATCTTACAAACAATACCCATTGTCGATAAAGATATATTTGTTGTTAAAAGTCCAAATGAAGTAATTACAACGTTGGACGATTTCAATAGTCTATTAGACCAAAACTGGAGAATCAAGTCTTCCACAGAGATAGTGGAAGGTTTTAAAAGTGCCCTTAACTATTGTACACAAAATGATATAAATGTTTCTGATCAACGGTTTGATAAATTAGTCGATGGTTTAGTAGATCATGTACAAGATTTAACCGATTCTGAATTATTAGAACTTCTTGATTGTTTGATTGAGTATCCTTTATGTGACTCTTATACTGCTCATAATTTTCATGATATATGGAGTGCGTTAGATGATGTGTGCATTTGGAAAATCCCTAATTGGTCAACTGAAACTATGTTCATGTTTGCTGACCGTTGGTATCGGCTGAATCTAGGTAGGTTTATGTTTAAAAAATAATGTCTTATTATTTGTATTAAGTATTTCAGGTAAACTTAGTGATTATGTATTTAATTTCATTGATAGAATGCAAAAACGGCATAGATATTTAACTAAAGAGCAAGTGGTTCATTTATTTTTTTATTTAAGAATTCATAAAAGGCATAAAATACCTTTTGAGAGTGAACATGCACTTAATGAACTTATAGCTTGTATGTCATTGCAAGAAATTGCAATTATTGCTATGGCTTTTACACGTCATGAACAAAAACCAAAATTACAAGCAACTATTGAGCACATCATCAGTAAATTAAAGCAAGATTTACCACATGCAGATGAAATTTGCATTCGTAGAACAGTTGAAGTAAGTAAATCATTATTTATTGAGATCAATAAAATTGAGACTTTAAAGTATGTTGGAGCATATAACATTTTTTTACTACCAACTCTAATTTAATAGAAAATTCTATTTTGAATCTATTTATAACCTTTTATCTATTCATCATATAATATTGTAATTTGTTTCTTAAGACACTATTTGTTGTTATTATGGAAGTGACATAGAAACTTACGGGCCCTCGCATGACCTATTTACAAGGAAGCTGTATTTTGTATATATTTGCCGTTTTATCAGCATTTCTATCTCTGAAATTTCAAAGTCTGTGAACTTTAAATATATAAATTTTTCTTAACAGGAAAAGTTGGTAATTACATCAATGAGCTTGTAAAAAGACTATCGAGAAAACCAGAGCGTTTAACAAAAGCTCAATTAATACATACCTTTTTCTATGTAAATATATGTCGAAAACAATTTGTGGATTTTAATTATGAAAATGCCCTCCAGAAGCATATTAATACATTTAATGCTGATGAAATGGCTATTGCTGCAATGGGTTTTTTTAAAAGTCAGAGTCCTATTAAATTGAAATTTTTACTGCAGCCAATGATAGCACAAATCAAAAAAGAGTGTCATACTATTCATGAAATTACATTAACAGCAATTTTAAAAGTGAGTTTCAAATCTTACTAAATAAGGTTTTATGTTAAGGTGGAGTTGTAAAAAGAGCAGGTTAAAGAGAACGATGAAAACTGAAAATCAACAAATCACCTAAAAGGTAGTTATGCATGATATTAAAATAAATTTTAAAATAATTTCTCAATTTTGCAATTGGATATCTTGGCCTTTATATGATGACAAAAGTGTAATTTTTGATCGCTTCAAAATTGATTAAAAGATTATCTATTAATGCAGCTATTCTTTATTTCTGACCTGGCAAAACGTTGAAATTTTGAATGTTGATGTTACTTGTTCCCTAGACTGGTTTGTCTTGTCTTTCAATTCCTAGTTTCCCGGACTAGTCCAGCTCTGCTTAACAGGTGAAGTAGACTACTTACTATTTGGTGAAGTTCCTGAAATAGTTAACCGATTTTCTTATTTTTCTAATAATTTCAATTCAAACTATTAATTCTAATAATTTTAATTTCCTAGTTTTAAGATTTCTTTCAACGTGATTTATAATAGTGTTCTGCATAATTTGTTCTTTTTGCAATTCTTGGTAGTTATAGTAATTGTAATAGCTCATCAACTGTAACTAAGACAGCAACATCAATAGAATCTATTTCATCTTAATGCAAAATTCATAATGATTAGTTTCAATAATAATAATAATAAATAATGTAGTCACATCTATCTTTTTAAATGCATTCAACACCCATTACCTTTTCAACTTTGTTTTTCTAGGTATTACGTTACTCAAGTCATGTACTTCTCATAGATCAATTGATGGATCTGCTGGACCATTTAGTTCCAGAAATTGATCGACTCTCAAATCTGTGTTGTGTACATATGGCTTTATTAGGAACAACTTTACAATTTTTTCATAAAAAATCTTTAGAAAAGATTAGCCAAAAGCTTATAAATCATATATCAGATCCTAAAGAGATGAGATTGAAAGACATTGAACGTTTACTTGTTGCTTTAACAATGTTTGATTTTAATCCTGATACAAATGTTGATATCTATGAAGCCATTAGTAAAGAAATACAAATGGAAGATAGAAGAAAAGAATTTCTTAAATATATACGATGCTTACCAAGTATTTTGAATTTACTCAGTATGCGTAAAATATATTGCTATGATTTGATGAATGAAGTTTTGTGCAGTGACAGGATTGTCGAAATATATAGTAAGCCTATTATTAAATTAATTGAATCAAGTTATGAAAATGAGTAGTTTTTAGGTAAATATCCTAAACATTTATCTCGTGATGTGTTATCGTTAGATGTTTGCATTGAAGCTGAATGTCCTGATTATAAAGGGAATCGGTTAAATAAGACTTTTAGACAAAAAGCATCTAAATGGATGGTAGAATACACACCAACTTGGGATCAGTATAAAAAATTAACATCTGCTGATAAATTTTATTTGACAGTTCAGGATACTGTAGCAAAAATTGTTCATGGCCCTGAAAATATACATACGGATCACATATTACCAAATTTTGTTAAATCAGGTAATAACATTATATTGTAATGAAAAAATAATGCATTTTAAGAATTTTAGATATAATAATATGTCTAAACAAAGACGGTAATTTTATTCAACCATCTGGTTTTGAAGATTACATATTAGGTGATGTCATGCAGGCTCCTAACCCTGATTTACGTTGGTATGCTATTATACCTGTTAATTGGAATAATGTTATAAGAAATACTACCGAACCACTTGGGTTAATTAAGATGAAGTGTCGATTATTAAAGGCTGTTGGATATGAGCCAATTATGGTATGTATTTACGCTTTATTATTGTTTTTTATATTTTTAACAATATACAATTATTTCAGATAATATGGAGTGAATTTCAAAAATTACAAGAGAAGGAAAAAATAGAATATATAAAAAATAAGATAACATAATTATTATGTTTTAAGTTTTATGTAATAAATATTTTTTAAACTCATCAGTTTTATTGCAAATATCTTTGTTGCAGGAATTCATAGTATTATTTTCTTATATCTCATATTTTTTGATCTTTATAGTTTATTCACTTTCAAAAAACAGACTTGGGGTATTGAGGAGACCTTGTAATAAGAAATTTAAGTTTGCACAATTCTTCTCTAACTGTGTCCTAATTATCCCGATCTAAATGTTCAGTTGGCTAAAAGCATCAAACATCACGTTTGTCAGACTAATAAATTCTATAATTTTTTGCATATGATGAAATATTTGAAATTATTTTTTCTTTATGAGTAAATGTAACAAAGATTGTACTTGTAAAGTTGTTCTTTACATGTTCAATATAATTTTCTGTAATACACGTTTATTTCTTAGCAAAATAAGTACGAAGATTTCAAATTTCTATCTCCCGCCGTATTTCTCCTACAGCTTTCGTAAAGGTTGGCAACAGAGAATGGTTGGCATCGTGGTGAGATAAAATAGTAATCTGTAGAAATCACAAAAATTGTTTATTTTTACAAATCGGTTTAAATGGTTTAAATTTCAAACTGCTGTGATAAAGACAGTGATAATCATAATTTTTTATTGAGAAGATTGTGTGTTATTAAGGTAAAAATCATGGAAAGCATGGATACACCAAAGAAACTTAATGAATGGTTAATAAAGATGGGTTATGAGGGAAAGATTCCATCTAATCTAAAACCGTTAGTATACTAACCTCAATTGTAAAAATTTATTTTACCTTTACATTTATAAATTGAATATACATCTTTAGGTTTTGTAACCCATGTACAGCTTTAATATGGGAACAACTTATACAAACAGTAAAATCCAAAGAAGAAATCACACACATTCGTAATAATATTTTAATCAACAAGTTGCTAAGAAATGATGAGACATGTTTAAATTCTAGTATTTCGTTTGTAAGTTTAGGTTTGTATAATCTCAGAACCAGTTTAGTAGCATAATATAATTTTAGTTAAAACTTGATAAAAAGCCAGTAATAAGAGAAATTAAAGTATGGAATAGAAAGAAAACGCTAGAAAAACAATTGTGTGCAGTTCAAGATGATATATGTGACAATAAAACAAAGTTAAAAAGTGCTGTTAATAACAATAAGATTAAATGTGAGTATCATCATTATCAAAATGTGCATACGTTTTTATTATATGTAACTTTAAGATATGAACCTTGAAAATTGGAAACAAAAAGTTGCGGAGAATCAACAGGTTATTTTTTTGTTAAATAAGAAATCTGAACAACTTGAGACTGAAATTAATGATGTTGAAGAAATGTTAACTTTGGCACGAAACTTAACACCAGTTGAAAATGAAGGACAAAACAAGACTGAAGTATTAGTAAGTTAAACACTGCTAATTTTGATTATATTATAATTATATAAATTCTTTATAGGAAACTTTGAGAATGTGTTCAGAAAAATTAGAAAAAATTGTAGAAAAGCAAAATGAATCCCGACCAGTGTCTAGGGTAAACACAGAAAGTATTCTTGAACAAAAAACACCACATAATAAAATCTTTAAAAGTCGAAGAGCTTTATCGTCACAAAAGAAGTCTGTTATATTTTCCAGCACAAAGATAATAAATCAGACAAAAATAAAACCTAAACAGGATCGTGATGATTCACTAGGGTTGTTAGATGACCTTAGTATAACATTCGATAGTACATTACCTGCTTCATCTTTTAAGGATACAAATTTTTCTAATGTCAATATGTGTTATGATATAGCAATACTAAATGACAAAAAATTAAACAGTTTAGTAGAAGAGGCACTGTATAAAAATGATAGACATGTTTTATGGAATGTTCTATTTGAATTAAACAAGAATAGTAAAGCTCAGTTAATAGACCTCATTGTTGATAATGATAAGAAAACTTCAAGGTAGGTAATGTGTAAAAGTTGGACTCAAAATTGGTTTGATTTGTTTCATGTTTCATCTACCTATGTAATTATTACTCATTCTGTTGGTCCTTTTTTGTATTTCTGCAATGTATAAAGTTTAAATGAAATATGCTGAAAAGAAGAATTTTGAAAAATATTGATGGAAGTTAACAATTAATACTGTTGTGTGATTAGCAAAGCTTATTGTTTCTAGTGTGCCTTGATATTGTTTTATTAAATGTCAGTTAAAAAAATGACATTTAATAAAACAATATAAAGGCAATATCAATTCTTTCTAAAGATTACATGTACAAAATAAATAAAACTAATAATTGTAAAGTGAAAGTAATTAAGGCTCTAAGTTTTTGAAGAATTGCAGTTTGTACCAAAACTTGTGTCAATGCCAACACTATTAAAACAAAGTTCCATTTGTATTATAACTATAAAATTTGACATGTGCATAATTAATTACTTTTTTTTTTTGAGTGTTTGATGACTTGGGGCTTGAAGCTCTGAAGCGATTACACCCTGAACTATAAAACGGAACTGCATAGCATGTAGCTTGTGCTAACTTCATTTCTGTTGTTTTGATGACCTGAATGGGTTTTTTTGGCAATAACTGGTATAATAGATTTATAAATTGTGGATCTTGTAATTTTAAGCTAGGATACTATGATCTGTGTTTATTATTTTTATTATTTCCTAAACCTAACCTCAGAAAACAACATACAAACTAGAAATGGGCTTTGTGCTCCACTGAAATAGATAGTACTCAAGGGGCAAGGGACGAAAGCTGTTTGTAACACTTTGAGCATGAAACTCCAGTAAAAAGAACACAAATTATTTGATACCTGAGTAGCTCTGAGTAACTGCCAGTAAAAAAGAAAATCCCTGTTATGTGCAGGTGAATTAGCACTAATACTTAAGACTTTATTACTGGCTAGATGAGAAATTATGGTGAGAAATTGTTGTAAGGCATGTATCAATCAAAATCTAATAATAATAATAATAAACAAAAAATAGTTACAGAACAGTTTTTTAGGTTTTGTTAATATTACAGTTTTCTATACTGTATACCAAAATCAAGTGTAGAAATCAAAAAATTGTTTTTCGTTTAAAATTATTATTCATACATGCCCTACAACAGTTTCTTGCCATAATTTCTTATCTAGCTGGTAATCATGCTCTAATCTAATTTTATTTCTATATTGAT
>VTPC01002198.1:0-20783 GCA_011009095.1 Ignelater luminosus
AACTAGCTTTTTAAGAATCCAAGTTCTGATTCAGGTATCAATAAAATATTAATGTAAAATAATTTATTCAGGATGCTCATAAGCATTTTCCTATAACATATTACTTTAATTGTCGTAATAGGCGGTATCTACGGTTTTTGGTCCCCGTAAGTTGTTATTTCGTTAACTAGCCTCATTCTCGGAAGAATCTTAGGATTCTATTGAGTGATATTTGTTTGATGTTTCTTGATAGTAGATTCCTTTGCTGTACTCAAATATTTTATGTCTAAAATCTGTCATTACGGGACTGAAAAAGGCTTACCTTATACCCCATGCATTTACCGTAACAAACATCACTGTGAAAGTCCATGTGTTAAGTTAGCCATATCAATTAGGGTTTTAATGGATTAGACATTGGCTGCTCTTTGGGTGAAAGAACGGACGATCGGTAAATCGTTTCGTTTATGACAGTTATGTACTGCCTTTTCGTAATAAAAACTCTGTCATCACTAGTAAAAAGACAATTCTGAATAATTACAGTAAGACAGTAGTAATTTATTTTTAATTTGAGTACAGTTGTGTCAAAATTGAATCAGATGTATTCAGTACAACTCTCGTTTGTTATTTATAGTATGAAGATACACAATGTTTTAATTTGTTTTGCCGTTTTAATATCAATAAATGTTTATTATCCTTAACAAACAAAAAATGAAAGCTGACTTAGAAAGGGAGCGAGTTATTTTTAAAACTCTACAAGCAGCAGTAAACCCCTACAAAACGTCAACAGATCGATATCCTTGCTTTCATATTATCTAATGTTAACACTGTATCACAATTTACAAAGGAGTTTTCGCCGTTAAGCATATACTACCACAAACATCTGCTTTGTATAAGTACGCACTTACCAAACGTCAGTAACCCTGTTCATAAGCTTATATTAACCTTTCTTTACAAACATTGTTATTGTTTCTAACTATGAAAGATATAAATTAAAGATTTGTAAAAATACCGTTCTCAAAACAAACTATCAGTAAAGTAAGTAGTAAAAGATTTTTTTTTGACAACATTATATTGGAAAATTTTCTGACTTCTACGTAGCTATAATAAAGACATGAGACATAATGCTTTTGGACATTTTAAGGACAGAGCAGCTGGGCGTTAAGAGCACATAAAGTAGGATACTTTATAATCATTATCTCTAAAACTGTGGGGCGGGCAATTTTACTTATTCAGTAAAGCTTTTGTTTATCTTTATCATCATCTTATTTCTCACCGTGCGTTTTGGAGGGTGTTAAGATTAGAGCTTTTTTATTTAAAATATAAAATTCTCTGAAATCCTAAACCATTGTTGAGTAGTAATTAAAAGAATGTAATATAAATAAAAAATGTCTGTAATTAACAATACAATTTTTGGCAACAAATTAATTGATCCAAGACTGTAATAATTACGTTCTTTAGGCGTACAGTGTAACATTTTTAGCCAGTTTTAAAATATGCGCAATTAAAAACGAATTGTTTTAATGTGGTTGTTGTACTTGACTCTTTATTTTTGTGAACGTATTTCTTAGAAGAACAAAACTAAAAATGGCATTTGCTAAAATAAAGAGAAGAGAAGTTAAAATCCTCTCCCTTAATTGAAACTATAAAAGTATGTCATATTAATTTTGTACGCATTTTTAAAGTCACTACTGTCTCTTAGAACAAAAAACATGAGAAAAAGAAATATTTAGAATGTACCGAACTGTTAGTTAGTTAGCACACTATCGTATAAATGGAAAAGCTATAAAAACGTAACTAACTTAATAAATTCTATTACACTTCTAATCGGTCGTACTCAAAAATTTAAACAAAGCACCACATAGCTAGGTACAAATAATCGAACTCGATATGGCTACTTGAAAATCGTAATGGTGTCAAATATCTCCAAAGCGACAGTTTTCAAGGGTGAGGTCGCTATTCACATACCTACCCAAAAATTTAAACGAGCCTGCGGGTATTTTGCATTTACATTGATGAAATCGGAGTTCACAAGTGCTACTGTTCTAATAGACAAATGAATTTGGTGTTCGCATGACTCCTTCTGAGTCACGTTGTTTCGACACAGAGGATGCTCCACCATACGGTACTACATCCTCTGTTAATACGCGGCATTATCGTCGTTCCGAAACAAAACCCTGCTATTTGTGATAACAGTCTAGTTCAGTCCACGAGCCCGTTTGCTTACCAATAGCGGACCAGCCCGCCCCTTCCCCCTCTGATCCTACCCTACCTTACCACGCAAGCAACACTTCACCGCAACCGCGCCAACGCACCTTTTATTATCGTCATTTCAATCGTTCGCCTCTTCGCACATTCTTTATTAGGTTAGTCTTTGCTAGATCCCTGATGTGTTACTTCTCTATTTATATTAATGTTCGCCTTTTACCGCTTCTCTAATTATCCTAGTACTGTACATCCCCTCTGCCTTAGCCTTCTATCCTCTCCGTTACCTATGTATCCTATTTGTTCCCTATTTAACGCCACCCCTGTCTACACCCCGGTCCCAGTCCCACAAGTCCGCCAACTAAACCCCCTCCGTCCATCCACCGCCCGCGTAGCCCATTCTCCTTTTCCGGTTGCTCATCCTCGATGCTTCTCTCCCATCTTTCTCCAGCTGACCAGAGCGGCCTGGGTTGTCGCTTCGTCAGGATACCGTGCCTAATATCTAGCCGCCGGTAGAAAGGGCCCGGATAATAGCGCCGGGCGGACAGGCGGTTCACAGCGGGCTCCAGCTCCATAGGTTATGCTCTCGGAAAGATGCGAACAGGGATAGGGCCTCGGAGGCAAAGCTACCTCCTCGGTGCTTGGAGGGGCGACTCCCCCTCCCATAACTCATTTCCTATTTTTATCTTAAATACCTATCTACTAAGTTTTAAAGTTCCATCTATCCCGTGTACCTCCTCTGTCCTAACCTTCTATCCTCTTTATTATCTATGTACCCTATTTGTACCCTATTTAACGTGGGTTTAGTACCTCTACTCAGTAATTTTCAAGTCGATTGACGTCAAATACCCGAGAAGTGTCTCACCCCAAACTTTAGGGTCTGAGCTTTTCCATACTTCATGATTAGCATGGAAGACCTTCATCATTTGCAAACGTTATCAGTTGTTTGAAATTCTTTGTAAGTTATGAGCGCGTTATGATAAAGAAAATAATTATTTGGTACCTAAATCATCTGGACTATCTTGTACTCCAGAGTAGCGCGGTCTCTGCGCACGTAATACAAGTCCTGGGCCATTCGCTCTTATTGTTTACGATTGCCATACAGTAATCAGTTGTATTTGACCCCATTACTTTGTTTCTGCAAACTATTTACCTACTAGTATATGCAGATGCTTAGTTCCCTGCTCGCCAACATTCCTGCTATGCAGGATATTAATTTGATTTAATATCTGTATTTTATTTGATCCATTGTGTCTTTGGCCGGCTTTGATCAGCTAGCCGCCTGACCAGACAGCAGCCCTTGTGGATAGCTCCACGCTAAATAAGCTTCTTCCAATAGCTTTATGGTACATTTGTCAACCAGGAAGGTTCAGCTGTTGTATCGATATGCAGTGAAAGCATATTGACTTCTTAGCTTCAAATTCAAAACCCAACCTTCTCTGTCCACGACGCCTCAGCTCTCCGAATGCGGTTAGAGATGACGCTTTCTAGAACTACTTGTTCGCAGTCTTTAGGTAACCACTTGGTTTGGGTTGTAATGAAGGACCAACTCGCTTAATCATCCTCGACCTTAAACATTTCTGCTGCAACGTGAGACTTTTTTGAGATATATAGATTCAGTGGAAGTTCTGGGAAATTCTGCTCTTTTGGCATTCTTTACAGTGCTTGGAGCAGTGGGAAGCTAGTTTGACTTTCTGTCTGCTGCCAAATTCTTTTTTTAGGGCATTGCCACTGCTGACCACAAGCTAAGCTTAACAGCTTTTTGTAAAGCCGCTTCATTCAGTCTTCGTCAAATGAACGAGTGTGAGAGATCCTGCACAAGCCGCTTCCGCATCTCTAGCTAGGACTTCTGGGTATTGCTTGTTCATAGTTGCCATAATACGGTTATCGCTTCTGAGCGCTATTTGTTTTAAAGCCTTTTTCTTTTGCTTCTCAATGTTGCAAGCCTTTATGGCAGCTTTATTTATAGTGAATTCTTTTGATTCCACTTCTAATTTTTTGATAAGAAATCTAAGAAGATTGTTTTACTTTGCGAAACTGACTTCTCTTTTTTTTCTTTGTGGAACGACAGTGTCGTCTCATTTGTGGAGCTAGGAAACTCCCCTGTTTTTTTAGCATGTTAACTTCCATTTTATTGAGACTTTCTTCGATACCATTTAGAAAAATCAAAGAAGTCATTAAAGGAATGGGTGTACATGTTGTTAGTGATGTATTTATGCTGATAAAAAGTAATCCACAAAAGATGGTTTCTCCGTTAGCCATAAACACGGAATCCAGTATATTGATTTATTAGAATATGGAATGCGAGATATCAAGAACAGAAAGGTTTTATGAATGAAGGCTACTTTAGGAATAGTAGAAGAATTAATGGTACCTAAGAATATTCTATTCCAGATGCTTTATTGAATTTTAAATTTAGTTTCTGTTTATAATTTACACAGATGTAAGTGTGCGTGCACTTTTCTATTTTGTTGACTAAAGCAAGCATCACTCGGACTCAAGATTTAGGAAAAATGAACGTCCAAGGAAAATGTCAACTGCGTTTATAAAATGTGACAGCATATTAAATATTCCGTTTATCTGACACTTGGCTAAATATCACAAGGAAATTAACAATGTTGCTAGTTTATAGAGTTACGAGTTTGCTCTGGCTCTTCTACAAATAAATGAACATCATTACCTAGATGAAATGAATAGCATAAGATAACAATTGGTGTAAAAATATAAATTTAAGAAAAAAGTAAGTGTCTAAATGAAAATCATCTATTGATAAAAACAGTTGAACAGCTGGAAGTAGATTTTAAGAGCGTATATATCATAAATGTATTCTCGAAGAGCGCTCCCTGTACAGTAACCTGAAGAGTTGGCAATCAGGAAAATCTGACGACCATTTATTTACCCTAGCAAAGAAAAGGTACATTTTGTCCTAGAGAATTAACCGACAACATATTCATTTAAAAGCAGTTAACTAAAAGTACTAAAGATTCCATCATTGCCCACGAAAAATCTGTTTTTTGAACTATAAAATTTGAAAATTTCTTGTTCTTTATTCAATGTTTTTTTTTAACAAGAAGCGAAACTTTACAAGAAAAGTTTCTGATACTTTGGCTAAAATAACTGTAAAATTTCTTCCTATTACCTTTAATAGAAGTGAGGACATTTAACCTCAAAACAGGACTCATTTTTTGTAGCCACTCGGCATTTTATATCTAACGAAGCTCAATCCAGTTTGCAAGTATCTGTTTGCTTTACAAAATCTATTATCTAGATTACTGCTATAATTGTAAAATATCATGTTATATGCCAAACCAACATAGATAATAACCTATTACGAATAGCATTTATTATTTTAATAAAAATTCCCATCCAACTAATTTTATCTTATGTTTTACAAATAGATTTGCAAGCCTGTAAAACTTCTATTATCTAACCATTTAAGACCTCAAGCTTTTATAGCTTGCCTATAACAAAGTTTTTATTGTCGTTACAATCCTTGATATGTGTCTTGTTCGGCTGTGTCTAAATTGATGATTTCAAGTAGTATTACTGGAGTAACGTAATTATTACATTAACTACGCTTCTGCGCTGCTTTGAAGCGATTGTAGTATTCATAATCGAATGGCAATTTGAATTATTTCTAAATTAAATTACGAACATGCTCAACTGTTATAGTTGGTATAGTGCCTTAAAACGAAATTCTCAGTTACTTGATTAAAGCCTAATAAAATTAGAATGAAAGCCAACTACGTTTAATTAGAACGTATTTAAATTAAAATCAATTTAACGAAAATTAAAATAGAAGTGCTAAAAGGAAGCTCAAATTTGTTTGTAAAAAGAAAGTGCTTATTTGAAGCTTCTGCGAATTGTGAATGGTGCTCTTAAATTATATTTACATCTTACAAATTGTGTTGTTGTTTATTAAACGATAACAGAAATTCTCATAATTCTGTTTTAAAAATATCACGGTTCATATTATGCGACTAATAAACTGTGATTATATAAAGAAAAAATTAATAAAAGAAATTGTATAATGTAAAAAGTATCATCCAGTTTAATAGATGTACAGGGTATTCCAGAAAGAAAGGTTAGTGCTTTGGTAGACGATTGTTACGTTTCTTTGGAAACTCCCTGTATATATGTCAAAATTTATTCAAGTATTAAAAATTCATGGTATTTGGTATGCACATTTGTGAGGTCTGAGTGATATGAATCGATAGCGTCGTCATTGTACGTGAAATCTTCGCCGTGAAAGGCTAATTGGCCACGATTTATTTCGATTTTTCACTGCGAGTGTGTAATTGAGAGTTACCTTGCTTTTTGGTCTTTTTTGAGTGCTTTTCAATTTAGCCTCGGGACTTTCGTTTGTCGTTTCTTAGGTATGTGCTTGCTAATGTTATCAAACACAATCTTCCAATTTGTTCTCTTTTCTCAGGGAGGCTTGTGTCGAACTTTCTACCATTGTTCGCTCAAAATGGTTCACTTGATGGACATAAAAGCTCATTACATCTTGGTAAGATTGGGAATCTTTTTCTTTACATATCATAGGACCACATGTAGCGTAGATTGTTCTTTTGTTTTAGAGATTTAACTTTATCTTTAATCTTCAATTCTTAATCTTTTTCATCGTTTTCTCCCTCGTTCCGTTTTGGCGCTTACCATTCTGCGGCGGTCCCGTTGGATTGCAAGCTGAGAATCGGTCCCGTCCCGCAGGAAGGCACGCTGTCGACCATCCGCGGCAGCCCACGCATCTACTGAGGTAAAATTGTTAATTATTTACTCCCTTTAATTTTATTCCTTTAGTTTTTAGCTCTTTTTTGATTTTTCCAACTTAATTCTCCTTTAACTTCCAATCCGTTAATTTATAATTTACCCAAGTTTCAAAATCATTTGATAATATTTAAATTCACAATTATTTGCATTCCAAATTAGCTCATATAATTCAACGTTAAAAATTTGTACGGTCAAGATTAGCTAATCACCACCAACGGTTCACACCTATAGTAATAACATTTTGGAACTCATCATTACGCTTGCTATTATGCTATTTGTTATCGTTTTTATTTTGTTATAATTTTTATATATGCGGTAATTAATGTAAATTTTCCGAAGCTTGCCCATCCTCCTTTTCTTCAATCTTTTATCTCCTTTTTTAATTGTTATCTCATTTGTTATAATAAAAGCAGTTAATTTAAAGTATTGCAAGTTTTAGCTACATTTCATAGAACCCACTGTTGAACCGGGCGGATGAGCGCCCAAATGTGATAGTTTGATTAGATAAATAAATTTATTATAACGGGGGTTTTCCCACGTTATGCGATCAGTATCAGTTATTTTCAGCAAAAGAGTTTATAAAAATGTGTGTCTACTTCTGAATGGTTAAGGAGATAGAGTGCTTTGACCTGATACATACGACTTTTTCCATCTTCCTCTTTGCAGAAGCAAAAGTAACCGCCTAAACCGCGTGATGGATCTATCATGAAAAGAAAAATGAGCAACAATTATTTAAAAATGAGATTTTGAGAGGTAAAATCTTTCTTATAGCAATGGAGAAAGTAAAAGTATTATAATGAGAGGAAGTTCCAAATGGTAAGAATCGGATGCTCTACATGACGATTGATGTTAAGATGTTGTGACTGCTTCCTTGATTTTTTTGATATAATAAAAATGTGACACAATTAGAAACAATGGAAAATCATTGAACAATACAGAGAAAATGTATGACTTAAGTTTATACACCGCTTATGTTCAGAAATGTGTATGTCCTCTATTTTGGATGACAATGTTGAGTAGCTATGCCTAGGAGAAGTTAAATTTGCGAGAGTTAGCTTGTCAATGCTTTAGTAACTATAAATAGAAATAAGCAATATTTGGTGTTATTTGTAAGTCGTTGGTTACTTCTCAGTGATTCTAGAAAGAGAAGCACAATTCGTGGATCGTGGCTGGAGCCGGTGATGGCAAAATTAGCCACAAGAGTGGTAACACAAATAGTTAAAATAGCCGGAAAGGTAGAATCCAATTTTTTTCGGAAAGAAGAACAATGACTATGAATTCACGTTGCCTAAATGATTATAAACTTAGTTTTTCTATGCACATTAAACATCAAAGAAAATCACCAAAACCCGTAGTAAGAATGGTAGGGATGTGATCTTTGAACCTCCCGAATGTGTAAGCTAATGAGTTTGAAAACAATTTTGATGTTGTGTTTCAAAAGTGTGTTTTTGGTTTCTTTGTCATCTTATGAATTTATGGCAACAAAGTGATAGAAATAGATAGGTGCTAACACGTTCTGAGAACACTCTTATAGATAAAAATTCAAGCGTTGCTCCATACTCTTGTTGCAATCATTATTAAGAAGACTGTTGTGATATGTCGTGTCTGACATGGGTATTGTCAGTTGTGTACAAAATGATGATGAGAGTCGACGTGTAGGCATCTGTCTATTGGCTAGCGGTATACCACATGTTTATGCTGTCGGGTATGCGAATGACTGGTCATCTATTTAGTCAAATAGTCTTGCCTTTATTTTGAGTCATTCAATTTAAAACATAAAAATTTCAGTCTCTGACGGATCTGTTTACATAACTTAGAAGAAGGCCGAAAAGCGGCAACGAGTCCCGGACAACAAAGAGGTCGGTAAAGCTTTTCCTTGTCAGAGCGTCGGCTCTTTCATTTTATACTAACACGAGTTTTAATAATTCATATAATTACTCAATATTGCTGGCTCAGGACGGTCAGGCAATGGTAACACCTTAGCACCAGATGAGATATGATTATCGAGGCAGTCAAATTTAGAAGAACTACTTATAGTTGATGCATACTGTATACGCTGATACGGCAGTATGCGTATCCTTCACGAAAATTCATATGTATGCAGCTCGGAATAGCAGATACATCTGATTATTGCAAACGAGTTTCACCCTTAGTTTGTGTTCATAAACACCTGCAACAGTGATTTCCTTGAAATGTGGTGTGTTCCAGAACTAGGCAAGACTTCAGGTTGGTCGCTGTCAAGATTGATGTCAAGATTCCTTGGTAGATACACGAATTGAATACCACTTGTAAATAGGTTGGAAGAATTACTTTTTGTTTAGTTAGTAAGTTAAGAATCTGAAAGCAGCCACCTCCATGTCTTTTTCTCAATATCTTGATCAAGTTCTTCTTGCTTCCACGTCTGCCATGATATGAAGTGGTAGCAGTTTTTGAAAACCTCCAGAAGTGGAAATGATCCTTCTGGCACTTAAGCAAGAAAAAATCTACACTAAGTTTAATCGTTTTCTAATTGAGGGCTGATGAATTGCGGTTCGCAAGAAAAGGAAGCATAGATCGCTTAACGGATCTGTTTGCTACTGCGTACAGGCGGCGCTTCGTGTGATTTTAGAGTTTAGGGTTTCATCAAATGATGCCCTTTGCCACCAAATAGGAAGAGATAGCTCTTTGAGGTTGCCCTGCAATTACAATGGGCCATTACAGGGCAAACACACTACAGTTATTGGTTGCAATATTTTTTTATACTACATATGGTGCGATTATCTGTAGTGAAAAAAATATATTAAGATACTATCTGATACATGTGCCGACTAACCATTAATAGTATGGTTACTGCCTCACAAATGGTGCACTTTAAACCAATTTGTTTTGCATAACGAGTGATCTCAGTAAAATTATATTATCACCAAAACAAATCATAAATCCTATAGTATTTCCCAGCACAATAAACAAAATCAACTGTAAAATTAACAAACCGGTAGTCGAAACATTGGAAGAACTAGGATAAGTTGGAAAGGTCACGATCGATAGCATAGTGAGTGATTTGTCTTAAGGGATTAATACTTTAATATTTGAAGAAGAAGAAGAACTAGCAGAACATATTGTTGATGTGTGTAATCTGAATAGTTCTATACTGCATTGCATACATATAACGTATGGCAGTGCAGATATTCAAAAATTAAAACAATTTGATAAAATGAGAATCAGAAGCAATAATGAAATTACCATTTAATATAATTTAATTGCAAAGGAGATGCACTGTCTGCACTTAGCGCTTCAATTGGGGTTGCTACTACTTACAATAAATTGCGGTACTAACTATGTAACAAAATTCGTCGAACTAACTGAGGAAACACCAAAGGATTATTCAAGTTTGAGCATCACAACTGAGAAAAGTAATTGATAAACTGGGGAGAAGTTATGTATTTTAAAAATTATTGACAATCTAAAAAGGAATTATAATTAAGAAAGTCCTAAATTGGTAAAGACTGTGTGAAGACTTTTACCCCAAAATTTTGTAGGGTGCTTTGATTCTCCACAATATCATTAAATGCAATTTTATCTATATTTCAAAAACAAACATTCGTTTTCATTGCCTAATTAATAAATAATTTATATTGACAAATAAATAAACTCAGAGAATCACACAAAATAATTCTTTCACTTGCATTAGTGCAACTAGTTTTTACAGTTACATTTCACAGCATTCTGTTGGTGAGAACATTGACTGGGTAGAAATTCACATAAATTCACTTCCGGAATATTTGTCAAAAATTTGTTATTACCAGAGATGGGTTCTTAGACTAAAAATACAGTGACATTTGAAAAATGAAATATGTGAGAGGAAATGCGAGAGACACTGAAATTTCTGCTATTCTGCTTAAAGCAATATATAAGATAATATTTGTTATGTTACGTTGAGAAGGATACGTTTATTTCGAAAGTATTTCGAAAGCAAAGAGTATGCTAATAGAATCAATTTAGGCTTTAATAAGTATTAAATTAAATATTTAATAAACAAACTCATTCAAATACCTGAGTAGATTTTCATGTAATTTTTGAAATGTCTAGATATTAACTCTAAAAATTTGTGCTTTAAATAATGCAATGAGACGTCTTGATGAAAAGATGAGAAGGGAAAGCAGAAGCAACAGTTGACATAAATTTTAAATTTTAATATAAGTACACCCTTACTAAACAGAGATTTTTAAAATCTAATTTTCCTATCGTCACACTAGGTCACTTGTTGATACGGAAGCAAGAACTACATTTCCATCACTTTTTAAGATGTAAAGGCATGCACTGCTTGCTATCAAGAATTCTGAGTATAATTTATAGTTTACTTTGGTTCAAAGTTAAGCAAAGGTGAAATCCTAATGTATTTATTTATTCATTTGACACCTCTCAACGGTTCCATTGTCGGGAATGCACACTAGGGAATTCTCGTTCACCTAAAAGAAGATGAATGTTTTCAATTTGCTGTTGCGCAAACTACCTAACACACGTGTGGAATAACAAAAATGAATGATGCTGTAAAGTTACGAAAAGGAGAATGTTCGTGGTGACAATAATGAAGTCACGTCGTGCCAAGCGAGAATCCTGCCTCAGGCGTTGAGAGAAGTTAGAAGTCCACATAATAGAAACTGACGCCTCCATTCAAAATTACTTTGAAGAAATATAGAAAAAAGCCAACCGAACAGATACCATTAGGGAATGGTCGTGAAACGAATTAACAGAACTTACGTGGAATTATAACACAAACAGGCTTTCTAATAGGAAGGTTGGATATATACGCTTACAATAAAGTTATGACGATAACTTCTGTTACACATAAAACTTCTAAGTTAATGGTAGTAAACATAAAAAGTTTTATTTTTCACTTTACTTTGGATAATTGTGTTTTCCTAATGACTGTAAATAAATGAAAACAAAAACTGCAACAGACTGAAAAATCCAAAATTTTCTAGAATCAAGAACAATATAAAAATACAAACCTTTCAGGGACAAATTAATGCGTTGAGTATTTAGCTTGATTTAATAATACAATGGGTTGCAAGTACTAGTTAAATGGGTGCACTTTAGTTCAACAACCTTAACTGAAATTCTAGCCGATCCTTCCAAAAATTAAGGTAAAACTGTAAATTTGGTCACAGGTAGTACGCCATTATTTTTTTTCTGAAAAAAGTATTGAAAACGGCAAATAGGTAGACAGTGGAATTTATTATTTTTAAAATTGTTAGTTGAACACTCATCTATTCTTTATCTATTCTTCTATATGTTTAAATATCAAAATTCCTAAAATTCTGTTATTGCTTAATAAATATTTTGTGTTCTGTTATTTTAGTTTTTATTCAATTAACTGAATTTATTACAAACATCCAGTTCTATTGGAATTTTGAAGCTTCGTCCAGTATTATTCTTTGAATGAGAAGAATTCATTTTAATAAATTAAGATAACTGTAACTTTTTCTGGTATCTTTCGCCTGCAAATAATAAAAGTCAACGTTAGATACAAATAATACTAAAAATGAACGTACCCTCATAACCCAAGCCCTTTGCAATCAAAATTTAATGCAAACTTTAATTTAATAATAATTACTATGTAGACCTTGACATAACGCTTTTGCCATTATGGAAGAACTGCACATCATACTAGACGAAGTTTAGCATTATTTATTGTTAGAGTAAACATATTGTAATGTTATAAATCGTTTTTGCTAAAATACCCAAAACCATAAATAAACGCATAAAACGCTTTTGTTGGCCTTCTTTATGACGATTATTAATTATGTGGAAAGATAAGCAAAAATAACTTGTGGGAAGCGTAGCGTACATATGTATGTATTTGCAGTTTTCAGTTTAATCTACAGTATTCTGAAGAATTTTTATAATTAACTTTTGATAAGATTGCCATTTAGGTCTTACAAAAAGCATAGCATATTGAGATAAAACTCGTTCTGTTTAAATATGAATTTTTACAATTGTCAAGTTATTATAATTTTGTTTCTGTTGTTGGAAGCTACTATTGGTGGTGTTGGAAAGTTTCGAATTCCTTCTAAGGGCAGAATGGTTGACTCTTTAAAAAAACCAAGGAGCTGGTGTTTGTGTCACAGAAATATTGATAGAGTATGTGCCAGGAATCTTGTGACTGGAGTGCACTCAACGTATTTAAATCCATGTCAAGCCAGATGTGATGGTAGTAGTGTTATCGTAAAATACGGTTCTTGCTTTTAATGTGGAAATGAACTATTATTTTGCTAATGTTTTAAAGTCATGTTTAGCAATCTACTAACTGTATTGTGTTGTATTTAATAGATATAATTACAGTTTATGTTTTGCAATGCCTTTTATCGTACTAGTAAAAATATATTTTTGTGGATAATGAATTAATGATTGCTTTTATTAATGATACTAGCTATAAATAGTTTCTAAAAATGAATTGTCGATAGTCAGACTAATTCACCATCTACTAGAGCAGTGATTCAACTGCCAAAATGCCACTGCCGACCAGATTACAAACTTACCAACGTGCAGCTTAATAAATTTCTTGTTCAAGGTCACATCCAAGTATTTGACTTCTTGATCAAACATTAGAGGCTTACAGAGCAATATGGGTTTCTTGAAAGCGTCTGTTTTTAGTAGATTATTGAACTAACGCCCGAGCCGGGTTTAGTTCTGATTTTGCCTAAACAACTTGATTATCTCTAGTTTAGTCTTATTATTAACTCAATTGCACTGTTAATTCAAGAAAAATATACTAACTATTGCTTATAACCATATACTTTTTAAATGATTTTTTAATAAAATGCAAATAATTGCTATATTAGGTAAGATAAAAGAAAGAACAATTTTTTGGATTTATACAGTACAAACCTAGTGAAACTTCCAAGTTCAAACCTCCATGAAAACTGAATTTTTTATATAACTAAAATATAAAGAAGCTATAAAAAATATTTTTTTCAATCAGGACCACCTTCCCGGCTAGACCCTTGACACCCGAGCTTTGGGCGCTACCGTATTTGGAGACATCCACGAACGTTAACTGCATTCTTTTTATAAAGCAAATTCAAAAAAGAAGATAATTGGGGACACTTGCATATTTGTATAACATAAGTTCGGGCGTCTACTTCAAGAGCGTGCTCTAGAAGTCAAGCCAAAATTCCAATAAAGTTTTTTTCTAACTTCCTAAGCAAGATACAACAGGGCGCTAAAATTTGGATTTTTAGTTGTAATTATCAAACGACGGGAGATACATTGGTGAGAGTTAGATCGTCATACGACTGTCTAATTTGCTACAACGCTTCCGAATTGAAATTAGAAAATACTCGCAGGTGTCGGTTATGGGAATGGACACAAAATCCTGTTTTGAGAGACGTTTATAAAAGTGCTTTCCTCGAAAACGGTTAAGGGAATTGACACAAAAGCATCTTTGTTTAGTAGAAAGCATACGATTACGATAACATAGTTGTCAAATTTTAAACCTCAAAAAAGTTGTGAGAAAAACAAGAATTTCCCCCCCCCCCCCGATACACCTACATAATATATACACATACACCTCTATGAATATTTTTAAATTTCAATTCAAGTGCAATGTAGAAAATTGCACAATCATGTTATGCTCCAAATCTCATCAATCTATCTTTTTTTGTTTAAAAATTATGACCAAGAAACTGGTTTTGTGTTGATGCCCTCTTAGAGGGCTGCATCGTTCTTAGAAAGCATTTAGAAACAACAAATTTGTTTAAACTTTTGTCTGTAATTAATATTTACAACGGCGCTTCGGAAGTAGCAGCCCTAATACCTTGTATAATAAGGTTTTAGGGCGTCCAAATAGTTAAGATGGTGCTACTTTGAGTTCAGAGGCTTTTCATGGTTTAATGTAACAGAAATCGTTTAGGAAAAAAGATTTTATCACCCTAAGCACAATATACACGCTACTTACAGTAATCGCATGACGGTATTTACATCACAACTTAGAATTCACTAATCCGTTATATAGACCCGAGCATTGAACATGGGAGTGAAAGAGACTTTTTTGCCATTGCATGGCAGACGAAATTAGAGAATATCTTACATAAATTCTAGAAGGTCATGATGAAATAGACGAGTCAGTAGGTCTTGTCCAGGTTATAAAAACATACGCATAATAAGCATAAATAAGGAAATGAAAAACCATTACGCTTCTTATTTTAAAGATTTAAAAAGTTTGTGGTTCAAGAACTACGTGCTTTAATCTCGTCTTTTTCTGAAGGGCCATCGATTAAATCAATACATTTTTGTCTTCTTACAAAGCCTTTTTTGTGTATCTTGATGTTTTTGTAGATTTCCTAATTTTTGATAGCATCTCATTCTTGTACACTTTTAAATTTTTTTATGTTTCTGATTTGTCATGTTTATCTGTGATTTTGCAAAGGTCTGGATTCTTCTCAGGGTTCAAATTCTTGCAAATATGCAGATTTTTGTAGCCTTTTAGGTTCTTTCAGGCTTCTGATCTTTGTAAAATTCTAAATTTTCCTTGTCGTCCAGGTTCTTTTAAAACCCCGCATCTTTCTGGACCTCCAAGCTCTTACAGGTCTACTGACCCTTAGAGATGCCAAAGGAAGACACTGACTCTAGCTGCCTTGATAGTTAAGTTACTGATAAGTACGCAAGGAGCTCCTTGCGTTTTCATGCAACAGAAATAATAACAAACTCCTGGAACCTCATATTTATAATTCCCTAAATGGGGTTTTGACGAGAACTTCTACATCCTAGTCGTTTTCGTATAAGTTTTCTTTGATAGACACATAAACTAACAAACATGTTTATATTTATACGACGTTTTACAGTTATAGAGAAAACGACTTTAAGATTTATAGCCTCCTAGGACTGAGACGTCTTTTAGAGATTTATTGTTTCTATTGAATGTAAAATCATCAAACGCTTTTTGTTGGTTTTAAATTTTGGCTGCCCTTGAGTGACTGGCCGCTCGCTCAACGGGTTACGCTGGCCTTGTGTATAACATTCTGTACATCAACATGTGGATATAATACTTATCTGCTTTAGTAAAAGTAACAGTAGAAAACAATCTTTTATGCGTGTTTGTTGATTATTTTTATGATTATCAGTTAAATGAAAAGGAAACAATAATAACTCGTGGGAAGCAAGTTTGATCTATTTTGAAGAATTTTCATCATTAAGTATAACCTTGTCATTTATCTCTTATACTTACTAAATTTTAAGAAGATAATAAACTTGTTCCGCTTGAATATAGATTTTTATAAATATCAAGTTATTAAAACTTTGTTTCTGCTGTTTGTAGATAACTGCTATTGGTCTTGGAATGTTTTAAGTTCCTGATCGAGGCAGAACAAATTCTGTTAACAGAGAAGGAGGCGACCGTTGGTGCACGAGAGTGGTTGATAGAGTATGTATGTGCTGATAATCCTGTGAGCGGACTGCAGAACACGTAGTTAAATCCATGTAGAGCCAAATGTTATTTTATATTAGAGTTACTGTTCTTAAGGTGAAAAAAGTAAGAGTAAGTCATATTTAGGAATCTGCTAACTGTATATCGTGTGTAATAGATGCAATATCAATTGTGTGATTTTTAATAACCTCCTATCATGCTCTAGAAGATACATCTTTGTAAACAATGATTCTTTTTAAACACAGCTACCTTTTATTGCATATCTTTTATTTCGAATATTAAAAATTTGGTGTTGTAAATCATATTAAAGAGATTTTTATTAGTGAAGATAATAAAATGATTTGTTTAACTAGTGGGTAACAAACTATAACAACACTAAGTGTAGGCATGTATAATAGTGTCCCTGAAATAAACAGAAGTATTGATACAACAGACTCTTGAGCTAAAATTAGGTCTAATTCCTAATTCTAAATTACACCCTTTCAGAAATATTCAAAGTTTCTTGTTTTCTCAGATATTATATTAAAATTTTCTACATGCCTTTTACCCTTTAAAGTCTATTTCGTGAATTTCATGATGCACATCGATATCAAGGGAGGAAATATAAAATTCTGTAAATACATGTTTTTAAAAAAATTAGGTTACGCTAACGGTTCTTTTCCGTTGGGGACGCGTGATTACTAGGAAACCACGAAACATTTTATCAAATCTCAAAAATATGAAAACATCTTTCTTGAGAATTTATTAAAAACTGTTAATGACTTTTTAACTGATTTTAAAATGCTTTCTAGCTATAAATCTTTCGGATAGTTTTTATTCTTAGTAAGTAACCACGTGCAAATGGCAGCTTGCGTAGCTGGTTTTGCCCAATATCTCTACCACTACCTCTAGTACTCTTGTTGCTGTTGTTTCAAGATGTCCAGAAGAAACAAGCATTGCCAGGTCTGTAAGTGTTTTATCATTCTGGAGTCTTTTCATCTCTCCATGTAAATCTCTGCTTCCTATCCAAATATCGATTGTATACTATGAATATATATCACCCCAAAATATGGGGTCTGAATCTCCAGTTTTTCCACATGTTATGGTTGCTTTATTTGTAAATAAGAAACAGCACAGCTATAGATACTTGATTTTCTATTTTCTATGACGTATTCTCATGTCAACTTCTTCAATCTGCTCTATGGTCCATTTCTTCTCCATCTTCTTCACAGCAAGATCTGTCAACAAGTTGATCTGGTCAACTGCAAACGCCTGGTAGCTGTCAAAAGCGGAAATCATCAGATTTGATAATAGTAATGGTAATTGCAGCTGTCTATTTCGTTCTCCCGTAATTTGCAAAATTCAAAGCTATCTGTTGCTTTATGAGTTTTGCCAATACAATAAATAAAGTAGATAGTGCTGCGGCATTTTCAAGATCTAGGAATTAAACTGGTTTTGCAACAAAAATAACTGAAAAATAAATAAACCTGTTAAATTAACTGATATTTACTTAAGGAGCAACAAAAAATATGTGATCTTCGAAACCTAAAGATGATTTGGAGCCAAAAAGTCCTTTCTGCAATATTAAAATTTAATTTTTTCTATTGTCCATGCAACGATGAAAAAATAATATTCAAACGGCTATGATACTTATGAACTAATAGTCATATCTTTCTAAACACACTGTGACTCAAAAATGATCTACTGTCACAACAAGTATTTATGGTTATGTAACTTTTAGAATGTATCTAGTACAAGGTTTGATTCACATTTAGGATACACTTTGTATATGCAAACATTCGTTGTTTTAAGGTCATTGTCAATATTCAAGGATGGTGATCTTTAAATTACATAAAATTATGTTGATGTTTTTATTTCATGACATTTACATAGAGTAAATTATGCACGGTTTTTTAAATTGTTTAGAAAAGTACACATGAAATTATATTTAGCTTAGAAAAAATATAAATTATAAAAGAAATTCTGAAATTTAAGTAAAATGACTAAACTGAAGTAATGTTTGCTTTGTCCTGCCTACGCAGTGTCTATACTTGTTTTGATGTTGTTAGTAATAAAGCACTGATTAAATATTTTCTCAAGAGAATGTAAAGGTTAAAACAATGTAGTTCATTAGAAGAGAATATCAAAACATGCGGCAATTGCAAACCAGCGTGGGCATTGATGCGATCACTTTATGTGTATACAAAGAAAAAACCTATAATATTGAAAAATAAAATGTAAGCAATAAAAGTAAAGTTGATATTAACCTACTTTGAATTTTGATCTGGTGTGGATTGAAGAGCTAATTTCCTGTTCATTTCCTATTCCATGTGCTTACTTTATATGCTTTTTCATGCTTTTTCTCTCCCGTTCTGAGGTAATGCTATATGTTACAATTTCCATCCCATAATCTGGGTCTGCGTATCCTTTTCAGCCAATTTACGTGCTATCGCGGTCGTACTTACAGTCAGACTCCTATTAAACCTTATATCTCGATCTCTATCTGGAAGGCTAACTAATCAACCACGTCTGCTTGATGGATCGACCGCTGGGCTGTAGGGAATGAGAAACACTCACGCGCTTGAGCTTGGGGTGTTCGTCTTCGTCATAGTTAAACCAAAAGGGATTTGAACAATGACCGGAATGAAAAAGCTTTTTCTGAAAATATTACTGCATTTACTTCTATTTGTATAATTCGAGCAATTCATAATATGCTGTCTAGGCTAACGTTCCGGGTTAAATCTGGCCGGAGTTGCGGTATGTACTATATGATGTTTTGGGGTTTGCGGTAACTGCTACTAGTATTGGACGCTATTTGTGCATCAGCTTTATCGAGATGTTGATAGCTAGGTAGTGAATTTTATTTAAATTAAATGTTTTATGTAACTAACCGAAAGTAAACGTAAACAAATACCAAGCAAACCGTAAAAATAGCGTAGGAGTAATTACGGTTTCATTATGCTCAAATAATAAAACCACAGATAATTTTGTTTTGATTTTAATTCATTCGAATTTTACAGTTAAAAATCAACAATGGTTGTTTTGATATTTTTATTAATAACAAATCACGAGACGTTAAGTGAATATACTGTTCGATGATGTAACATACATATCTAAATTGTAGCTTAGACGTATTTTTTTAATGTTTTTCTGCTGTATACTGGTTTTCAACATAAATATCTTTTTAGAGCAGATTTAGGCTTATTACTAAAATACATACATTTTATATCAAAAAATATTTACTGGATTTAAAATCATTTACGGTAATAATGTTGTTCCACAATTTCGTTCTCGTTCGAATACTTGAGGAATTTTATCCGCGGTGCAGTAATAAAGTAGATATCGAACTTATTAATTAAATACCTGGTGGAGCAAAAAGATGCTTTAAGTAAATGAAAGCAAGCTCTTATGCACGTAGCTGCATATTCACTTACATTCAGAGAGATATGCTATTCTGGCATACTATAACTATTTTAAAAAGTCCAGGATGGCGTAAAAACACTTAACACTAAATTTACGGTGAACTTGTACGCATTTCTGTGTATATCCAGAACTGACCTAACAAGACGTAAATAGCAATGATAATTCAAGCAGTGATCCTCAACCAAACATGTTCTCATATTATACTAAAAAATTTAATAATTAACCACAACAGTTTTACGACATCCTGGACAAATTTTTCGAGATTCACAATACTTCCGAATTATATTCAAGCAAGTAAAATTTATTATTAAATAGTAAAAAACTGTACGTACATAAACCAAAACATCTTGACTCATTTTAACTTTTGGTTTAAACAAGAATTTGCAACTTGCTGCATTAAATTCTAAATTATGGCTGCCCAGTGGCTACTGTTGGGTGTTTTAGTAATCATAATACGTAGAACGCAGTTACAAAACAGACAAATCGACAAGCGACAATGACAGCATTGCAGTTTAGTTACATAACGATCTCACACCAACAGTTAGTCCAGTCTCAAAGGTCTTCGTTTACATTGTCTGTTGAAAACAAAACAACCACCGGGAAATCATTTTAGGTCAATTACATTTGACATTTTAAGAGGTTGCCATTTTCAATTTCCCCATTTAAAAAAAATGCAGTTAAAAATGCCGAATATAATATTTCACTATAAATTTAGAGAAAATAATAAAACGAGCACATACAATGCAAGACTGTTCAGGAATACTGTAACATAGTACAGTAGGCACGTTCTGTGTAGTTAGAATTTATGATCACACTGTCGAATAATATAAAATAATAAAAAGGTATACAGTGAAAAACCGCAATTTAATAAATTGTATAATTTGCCAAAAGAGGGATGATCCTCGGAACGATTTAAATAATGGAACATGAATTCTCTCCATGGCACATCAATTGCAATATTTTAAAGAAAAATATCCAGAAACGAGAGCCAGTAGTGAATAAATTAAATGTTGATCAAATATTG